>JAGGAV010007908.1:0-32336 GCA_017657295.1 Termitomyces sp. DKA64 | reverse complement strand
GGTATGTAATGGAGTATGACTAACAATAATCGATGCTGAGTAAAGTCCATGCATATGACTCACCAAGGCTGACTACTAGAAGACGGAAGGGAATAGGATGGGTCAAGCGGTCATTTGGATGTGCTAAGAGTGGGCATGTCGTTGGACTAAGCTTGGAATAGAGTTGGACACGGTCCGGGGACCAGTCCTCTTACAGTTGTACAACTTAGCCACAGCCTCCAGAGGCTGCCCTTACAAGGTGGGCCAATTGAAGAGTACCAAGTTATTGGGGTCAAACCAGAGTAGCACTGTATAATGATTGAAGACAATGCCCTGCAAGTAGGAGGTGGCAAAGGCCAGTGTAAGGGTGACCTCTGGGAGTGATGGCTAAATTATGCAGCTAGCAGAGGGGAATCCAAAGTGTATTAAGACTGTAATCAACAATACAAATGGTAAACCAATTACCTAGCAGAGGGGAATCTGAAGAGAACAAGTCTAAAGATCCCCTCTGCTTGGTGTGGCACATCAACAAGCAGTGGAGGCATGGGAACATCTGTGTAGGTGACTGGAGATAGCTGAAGTGCTTGACAAGAGATCATGGAGAATTCCAGGGGTCTTCAGAGATCTCCAGGTATCTGCAAGACATTCAGGAGCTGTTGAATAAGCCTCAGAGAAGCATAATTGGATGAAGGGGGTTGAAGTCAGACAGGGGCAGAGCTCAGGAGGGGTAGTCCCCTGATATCATTCCTCCTCTAGCATGCAGTGTCTCAATGTGTGGGGTAGAAGAAGTTCCAGATTGCCTGGTCTGCAGGTTGGAGGAGGGAATAGATTCCTCAGATGGCCTGGAGTGTGTCCAGGTGTCATTGGTAGAACTCCCTGACCAGTCTGGGCATGCACACATTCTCCTGGGATTTCCAGGAGATGTCCTCAATCCCATAGCCTTTCCACTTCACCTTATACTGTAGTCTCTGCTAGAATAACCAGCTGTCTAGGATCTTCTCCACCTCATACTCCTCACTGTTGTTGACCACCACCAGAGGCAGAAGTACTGGGCATCATCCTGGGATCAAGTCCACTGGGGCCAGAGTCAGTTTGACCACATTGAAGACTAGATGGAGCTGGTGCATTCCCATGGGAAGCTGGAGTCATGGGCTCTACCTGCTGTTCCACCATGAAGGGTCCTAGTTGTTAGTGCAAGAGCTTCTTCAACAGCCAGGTAGTCATAATATCAGAGGTGTCCAGGTATACTTAATCTCTGGGCTTGTACTTGGGTGCTGGGATCTTTCCACAGTTGTAGTACTGTGCCATATTGTCCTTTGCCTTTGCTAGGGCTGCCCTGGCTTCCTCCTGTGTGATCTTCATCTGGTCCACAAACTTGTTTACAGCCTCATTCTCTGAGGGTTGAGTCTGGTGTTCAAAGCCTATGCACAGGTGATGTCCAGTGTCCAGGAAGAAGGGTGAAAACTGGGTGGCCACATGAATGTGGTTGTTATACTGTAACTCAGCATCAGGGAAGAGTTTGTCCCAGTTGTCCTGGTGCTTATTGCAGAAAAGACAGAGATATTGTTTGAGCTCCTGGTTCATACATTTGGTCTGGCCATCAGACTGCAGGTGATAGGCAGTGAAGGTGTGGAGCTTCACATTGAGTAGTCAGTAGAGCTCCTGGGTGAAGTCTGCCATGAATTATGGACCCTGGTCAGATACATAAGCATTGGAGAGGCCATGCAACTTTTAGACATTTCTCCAGTACAGGTTAGTGGCACCCATGGCAGAGCAAGTGGTGTGAGTAGGGATGAAATGTGCTCACTTGCTACAGAGGTCCACCACTACCATGATGGCATTGTGACCATGGGTGTCAGGGAGTTCTATGATGAAGTTTACCAAGGCAACACTCCATTGCTCCATGGGGATGGGCAGGGAGTGCAGCTGACTGGAGGGAAGGTGGCATTGGAGCTTAGTCTGGAGACAGAGATCACATATACTAGTGTAGGATCCAATATACTGGGACATCTGGGGCCACTAATAGTTTCAGGACACCAGCTCTAGCATTTTCCACCAGCTGGGGTGTCCTGCATTCCAGGAATTGTGGTGTTGCTCTACAATTCTCTGGTGAAGCTCCAGGTCATTGAGCATATAGATACAATCCTAGAAGGTCAGGAGTTCATTGTGGAGGGCCCATTCATCTGCACAGACTGACTTGACACCAGTGGTGCATCTGGACTTGTGCACCCTGGCTTCCTGAGTGACAAGTTCCTCCTGAAAACCATCCCAATTGCCCTGCCAGATGTCCCAAAGGATCTCCACCTCCACCCCCTTGATGTCTAGGCCTTCCATGGCTCAGATCATGAATAACTTGGGCCAGAGGAGCACAATGTTACTGTTGTCATCTTTCTCAATGCTGTGGTCTGCTCTCCAGAACAGGGCATCTGGCTTCCCCATGCTCCAGCTAGGCTTGTGGTGTAGTGAGAAGTTGAAGTTGGCTAAGTAGAGGGACCACCAGGCCTGTCAGTGATTGAGCTTCTTGGCTGTCTGAAAATACTCAAGGTTCTTGTAATCCATCCATACTTCAAACTTATACTGTGTGCCCTCCAGGAAATGCTGCCATTCCTTGAAGGACCAGATGATGGCCAGCATCTCCTTGTTGTGGATTTTGTGGTTGCATTTGACTGTGTTCAGACTCTTTGAGTAGAAGGCCACTGGATGCCACTTTTTGTCCTCTCAGGATTGTTGTGACAGAACAGCTCTGGTGGCAGAGTCAAAGCTGTCAGCTTCCACCCAAAAGGGGGAGTTGTCATCCAGGAAAAGGAGGACAGGTCTGGAGATGACAGTGTGCTTGAGGTTGTCAAAAGCCATCTGCTCTGAGGACTGTCATCTCCAGGTGGCATTCTTGGTAGTGAGGTTGAACAGCAGTCAGGCATGATGGGAGAAATCTTGGATGAACCTCTGGTAGAAGTTAGTGAAACCTAAGAAGGCCCCTTGGCCTTGACCCTCTGCTGCTCCCCCTATTCAAGCCCCACCCTCTCCTAGGCAGCAATGAGTTGAAGCCTATGTTCAACAGTGTGATGAGGTCCTCTGCTCTCTCTGCCTAGCTCCTGCTGAATTTTCCAAATGAGCACAAGCCCTCCTCATCAGCCTTGGACACCAAAACATCTCCAGAACACTGGAGACATGGGCAGATTGTGTTCTAGACTTCTATGAGTGCTACCAGCAGGGCACCCTCCCTGAGAATGTCAGGAGTATCCTTGGGATTGATGCTGGCCTCTAGAAAGAACTCCACACCCTGGTCAACAAGATCCATACCAGCTCAAATCCCTGCCATTTTGAAGACTCCTTGGACCCCACCTGCTCTTTCCATATGCAATGAGAAGAATCCACCAGGGCCCAAGCCAAATCCCTGGCCCCCTTTCCTTGCCAGCAGGAGGAGCTCAATGCTGTATCTGACATCCTGAGGTCTCTCAACTCTGTTGGAGGGCTATTCAACCAGCCTGCTGCTCACACCCTGGCTCTCTCCACTTGCCCCAGGGCCAACTCTGTCCCCAGCACCTTCTGGACTTGGGACTGGCCTACTGAGCCCAAATGCCCTACCTAGAAACTCCCTCAACTCCTTTCCTACAATGATGACCTTGCTTCCACTTACACCCTCTCCTACATCAATGAGCCAGAGATCCCTGGCAGGGAACCTGTCAGGGGACTACTCCTTCCAAGCTCTACCTCTGTCTAACTCTGACTCCCTTTGCTTGATTCTGCTCCCCTGAGGCTCATTCAACAGCTCCCAGACATCCTACAGGTTCCTGGAGATCTTCAGAGACCCCCAAAATTCTCCACTTTGGCTATCTCCAATCACTTGCACAGTTGTTCCCATATCTCTGCTGCCCATTGATGCACCACACCAAGCAGAGGGGATCCTTAGACTTGTTCTCTTCAGATTCCCCTCTGCTAGGTGATTACTTTACTATTTGTATTGTTGATTACAGTCCTAATACACTTCAGATTCCCCTCTGCTAGCTGCATGATTTAGCCATTGCTTCCAGAGGTCATCCTTACAGCAGAACAAGTCTCTTATCCTGGTCTGGAAGTCTCTCATAGCCTGCATGGAATCTCCAAGCCTCTATCTGTTGCTTCCCCACCAGGTTCAAGCACCCATGGAATTCTATGTCTCAGCTGGCCAATTCAAATACTCCTTCAGAGGCTCCAGCCCCACAGGATGAGGCCTGGACTCACCTGCTACACCTAGAGAACTAGGTGCAATTGACCCAATCTTCCCTCACACATCACATGACCAAACTCTCCACCCTCTGCCAAATCACCAAACTCATCTCCCAGTACCTCCAAGCACTACTCAAGTGCCTGACCCCTACCTCCATGCCACCCCCAGCCATGGAAACACCCCCAGTGGCTCCTGCAGCCTTCCTGGTGGCTCCAGTAGCCCCCTGAGTGCATATTCCCCATCCTGCACTCCCAGACATATACAATGGCAACTGCTCTGGCAGAGAGCATTTCCTCTAGTCCTGCCTCACATACATCCATCTCAGTAGGAATGCTTTTGATTCTAATGCACTGAAAATAGCCTGTGTTTTGTCATACATGAAGATGGGGCATGCCTCCACCTATGTGCTATGGGTGTTTTGACACCCTGGAGGTGTTGGGAGTTTTGTAGATTGGGCAGCCTTTGAAAAGGACTTCTGGGTGGAGTTCTTTCCAATTTACCCTGCCAAAACTGCAGCCTTAGTACTACATGACTGGGAACAGTACAGGCAAGGAAAACAGATGCTGGATGAGTATATCGACTCCTTCTGGGCACTAGTCAAGCAAGCAGCCTACTCCAGTGGCCTCCAACTGTGCCTCACATTTTGGGATGGCTTGCACCCCATGCTGCTAAAATACATCAACAACCTCACCAAGGGCCATCTAGATAATGAGCAGATTGCCTCCTAGTATAAGGTGGCCTGGGATCAGTGACAGCTCATGGAGATTTGACAGGAGCTACATCACACACACCCAACTCACTGCCCTGCCCTCATCTTCACTCTTCAGTACCCTACTCCTGCACTTCTGGCACCCGCCTCTGCTCCAGCCAGCTCTGCCCCATGACCCTTACCACCAGGCATCCCTATAAACATCAATGCCACCCAACAGCACTGCTCCACCACTGCTATTATGCCAGAGATGCTAGAAACTTGGGCACTTCACACAGCACTGTCCATTGTCTTGAGGTGCATTACCTCTCTACAGCAGAGCAGGAGGAGCTCCTCCTGCAGCTGTTGGCCATGAAGGATGCTGCTGGAGACCCCTCACCAGACAAGCCAGCACTGGAGTTTGCCCTGGAGGAGAGTGGCACTTGTGCTCCTCTCCTAGGTCTGGAAGAGGATTCTTAGTCAAGTGGCAGATGAGATGTATGCCTCTGTCACCAAGTACTAACTGGTTTGCTTGTCTGTCAATAGAGAATGAAATTGCTTCCCTTGATATCAATGACCCTAAGACAAAAGAACTCCAGTACTCCCCTCTAGACAACAAATACCAACTCTAGACTCCAAGCCAAGCTCCCCAATGCCCATCAAGGCCCCATCCATGCTGCCTGGGAATGCCAACTGCCCTGGCAGTATGTGGTAGCTGCAAACTCCTCAGAAAACTCCTTGCACCTCAACATGAAGATTGAAACCACAGACACCCAGCAGGCCTGTGGAGTCACCACCCTCCTGGATAGTGGCACCATGGGGCTGCTCCTGGACTTGGATTTTGTCTAGCACTACTGCCTGATCATGCAGCTGCTGTCACAGCCTATTCCAGTGTTCAATATTGACAGAACACCCAACACCATCAACTCCATGGTCAATCTTGTCCTCTGCTATCAAAACCATGTAGAGCAAGCTGTTTTCACTGTCACCAGCCTAGGTGAGCAGGACATGATCTTTGGATTCACCTGGCTTTGGGAGCACAATCCTGAAGTAGACCAGGCCTGGGGCAAGGTGACCATGAGCTAATGTCCCTGGAGGTGTGCCACCTGTGCCACTGAGGTCAAGGAACAGTGCCAGGCTGAGGCTTGGGAGCATGCAGCCATTTGGGCTTGCCATGTGGGCCATTTGTGCTTTGCAGATCTAGATCTTCTGGACCCCCTGCCCTTGGTGTTCCCTCATAGAGAGGCCCTCTATGAGGATGACCAGAGTGGTGGCAGGGCTCCAGAGGAGGGTCTATCAGGGGAGTTTTGCAACTTGTGCAACCTGGAGTCCCTGGACAAAGCAGTGGAGACTGGAGATCAGATATATGCCACCACCCTATGCCTCCCACCCTCTATTGTAGAGATCCAGGCCAGCCAGACCAGCTCTCAGCAGCTGGCCCAGGCTTTTGCAGCTAACTCCACACCCTGAGAGCTCCAGGACATCATACCTCCATATCTTCATGCATTTGAGGATGTATTCTCCAAGGCCTCATTTGACTTGCTTCCAGAGCACAAGCAGTGGGACTATGCCATCAAATTAATACTGGGCTTGAAGCCTGCAAGCTGTAAGGTCTACTCACTAGCACTGAAGGAGCAAGACAAACTTGATGCCTTCCTACAGGAGAACTTAGCCTCCAGTTACATCTGTCCCTCCAAATCCCCAATGGCCTCTCCAGTCTTCTTCATCAAGAAGAAGGATGGCTTTCTCTGACTGGTCCAGGACTACTGGGTGCTTAATGCCATGATGGTGAAGAACTGCTACCTCCTCCCTCTCATCTCCAAACTCATCAACAACCTCTGGGGTGTGTGGTACTTCACCAAATTGAATGTCTGGTGGGGCTACAACAATGTGCAGATCCAAGAGGGAGATGAGTGGAAGGCTGCCTTCTGGACCAACTGGGGATTGTTTGAACCTCTTGTCATGTTCTTTGGACTCACCAACAGCCCTGCCACCTTCCAGACAATGATGAACAACATCTTCTGGGACCTGATAGCAGAAGGCATAGTGTGCATATACCTCAATGACATCCTCATTTACACTAAAACATTAGAGGAGCACTGCCAGGTCATGCACATTGTCTTGGAATGCCTCCACCTCCACCAACTCTACCTCAAACTGGAGAAGTGTGAGTTTGAGCAAACCCAGATTGAGTATCTTGGGTTGATCATCTTGCATGGAGCCATGGAGATGGATCTGGTGAAGGTGGCAGATGTTGTGGAGTGGCTGGAGCCCAAGAACAAGAAGGAAGTGCCATCAAGTTGTTTCAGGGGACCAGGGTTGCAGCAGGAACAGGATAGGCATAGTAGGGTTTGGGAGGAAAGGCCAGGGCTGTGGGTGTCCAAGGAGCCAAAGGGGCATCAGGCTGCATGCAGGGGTGGGTCGCTTTGACAGAGTAGAACAAGGGGCAGTGCCAGTCCAGGGGTGGTCCCTGACTGATGGATGGGCCATAGGGAGTTGGATTTGGGTCTGGGGCCCAGTACTGCAAAGTGGGTGTGATGTAGTGGTCAGGCATTGGATAGAACAGAGGGTAATAAGGATTGGGCACCAGCCTACCATAATAGTCAGTTAAATAGCTGTCAGGTGGGTATGTGGGATTGTAGTTAGACATCAGGAACAGAGTGAAGGGAGAGTCTTGATATTATGTCAGGTTCTGCTGACCATGGGGGCTCAGCTGCACTGAGCAAGTCCCTTACTAGGCAAACACAACATCTACACTCATGATCCCATGCTCCAGTGAGCTCTGGAAACTGAGTGGGTGAAGGAGGAAAAGGTGGTTCAGGGAAGTCTGGGGTACTCTGGTAGGTTAGACAGAGGAGTGGGAGTAGCAGATAAGGGGGAGCAAGGATGGTATGGAGCTCCAGAGTCAGAGTATCAAGAGCAAAAATGAACTCAGGGGCTAAAATTCTGAGTTGAGGGCATGGGGAGGTTTTGGAGGTCCCAGAGCAGAAAGGAAGAGTTGAGCCAATAGGAAGAGAGTCAAACATAACTGGGGAAGTTGAGAAGAGACTAAGAACTTAGAGAAAATGAGGCAGGGCAAGACTTAGAGAATAGAGATGAGAGATGAAGATGAGAAAGGAAACTGATAAGATGGGAACTGATAAGATCAAGACAAATAAGATTGAGACAAGACAATACAGAACAACAAGACAAAGACACAAGAGACAAACAGACACAGTAACATAGTTAATATCAAGACTACCATTACTAGCACTACTCTATGGTTTAAGTACCTATGGGGGAACTCATCCAGGACCATGAGTCTAAGGCCAGACCATGCAGGGTGGGTCTCAGGTACAATTGTTTGGGGTGTCCTGAGACTGGCTGGCCAGGTGTCAGTAGTGTCTTGATGCATAGCCGTGATGCATGCTGGGGAGGAGGGAGGGGCTTCAGGGTTACCTGAACACTCAGGGAGGGTCAGGGGGATCACGAGGTATGCCAGAGAAGTGTTGGGGGATCTCCAGAGAAGCATCAGGGTTTGCTGGAACAGGCGCTGAGGGTAGGGGAAGGTTGTAAGGGTTGGAGGAGGAGGGGGATGTGCTCCAGGCTTGCTGGGCTTGGTCAGGTGAAGTCCGGAGGCAAGGCAGGGGTCTGGGGATGGGTCGTGACAATCCTACTTCTTCTTGGCCATCATAGGTTTTTAGTGCTTTGGTAGGAATGCAAAAGTTGGGAGTAAAGTCGGGAGTAAATTTGCAATGGCATACTCAATTCTTTCTTACAGATTCTTCTGGTTGTTGAATCTGGTGAGCTGATTCTGTGCTCTTGTGTCTCATCTGGTGCCTGTGTCATGATGAATCCCCCCTTTTAGGTTCACCCCTTTTTATTATTGTGAATGCTGTCCCTTGTGAAACTTTTCTTTTATTCTCTCTCTATTGCTCAGTCTGTGTTTGAGGCCGAATTTGATGCTTTGTGTACCCAGAGTTTTATATCTTCTGTTTTGATTTCTCTTGCACTCATGCAGCAATCAACATTGGGGATTCCTGTCACCACTATATCAGGGTCTGATGTGTTTCACACTCCTATATTATTCACCATCAACAATAGTCACCACTGTACAATAGGTCTCGACTGGTATGCTACCATACAGGGAGCATATAATCTCTTCTGGATCTGTGCCTCCCTCAGCTTTGTCTTTCAATCTCCAGAACTTTGTGTTGTCAAGCATGTCATTCTTTTTCCATTTGATAATGTCTGCTGAAGTGGCAAAGTT
Source organism: Termitomyces sp. DKA64 (assembly GCA_017657295.1). NCBI lineage: Eukaryota > Fungi > Basidiomycota > Agaricomycetes > Agaricales > Lyophyllaceae > Termitomyces > Termitomyces sp. DKA64. The sequence continues at coordinate 23,213 of JAGGAV010007908.1, read as the reverse complement.
TGAGTTGCGGGCTTTACGGCGCTTGTGCCGCCCTACCCAGCGTTATTCTAGATCTCGGAACCTACGACGGGCCAAAAAGGAGTAGGATCCCGTGAAACACGTGACGAAAAATTTGGACGCTAATTAGTCGAAGTTTTGTTCGGGATAACAGACACCCACTACAGAGTAGCGGGAATATGGATTCCCAACTTTGTCCTCCACTCTACGACCAGGACCAGTAATGCCATAACTGGACAGGTGAAATCAGAGCATTCACGGCAAGTACATACAATCCGTGACAGTGGGCGGATTCAACAAAGTAATGTTAATGATCACCTGTAGATCTGTGCGACTTATGTCACTGAAGTTGAGTCGTGAATATGACAAAATAATTTTAAAATATGACAAAGGATGATTGAAACAAGTTAAGTACAACTCAAGTGAACTCTCCTCATTTTTTTATGTGTTGTGAGTATTTGTCTTCCACGGTCCGGAGCAAGCGGCGTCATCAGGATCAAAAATGCTGTGCGCGCCGTTTTCAGGATCCATTGAAGCAGGTTTATCCACGTCAAATCACCAATATATAGTACACGTGTAGGTTCTCAGGCATTCTACATTTTTTTCTGGGCCAAGTAACTCGTTGAAAGGCAGCTGACGATACGGAGAAAGTCTTAAACATAAACAATGTCGCTTAAGCGCGGCGAGCGGCAAGGCTTTCGTCATTTCATATTTGTCACCGTTCAAACCTTCACCATGCAGTTCCACATGGACGCCAATCAAATCCGACACGGGTGTTGAACGCCCTCAGTTCCATCAAAGACTGCTTAGTGTGGACGACTCTGATGATACAGCTGTGATCCTTCACCATCTTGTCGCTGTCACCGTCCTTGGTCATGGCCGACGCTAAACCAACCAAACGCCGGTACGCTCGACTGAATAGGTTTAGTCTTGGAGCTCTCTTTTCTCGAAAGAGAGAGCCTGGTCCACCGCGCACAGTCTATGTCAATGAGGATGTCCCAGAGCACCACTTCGATCGCAAGGGCAAGCCCAAGCGAGGTTTTATTTTTACGAGTAACCAGGTTATCACTTCAAAGTACACAATCATAACCTTTTTGCCCCGAAATCTTTTGGAACAATTTAGGCGTATAGCGAACTTGTACGTGTGGTACAATTTTACTGTTTTTCTTGTTTTTCATACTCAAATACCACTAGGTTTTTCCTCATGATATCTATTCTTCAATTCTTTCACATCTTCGCCACAATATCACCTGTGGTCGCCATACTACCCTTGATCATCATCATACTAATTACCGCCATCAAAGATGGATACGAAGACATAAAACGACATGAATCTGACCGGCGCGTCAATCATAGTACAGTGAAAGTATTGACAGGTGGAAATTGGAAGAATTCAAATCCTGTAGAGAGCAAAAGCAAAACTTTTGTGCGTGGTTTGACTGAATTAGGGCGAAAAAATAGGAATTATCCACGTTTGGCTCGCAATAACTCAGGTTCCGATGTAGAGGCCAACGGGACCCTTTTTGATGACTCAGACGAGCCAAAAAGGATGCAGCCACACTGGCAACGTATTCTATGGGAGGACCTCAAAGTTGGCGACTTTGTGAAAATCATGGACAACGAACAGATTCCAGCCGACATCATGCTTTGCGCGACGTCAGAGGATGGTGATGTCGCTTTCGTAGAGACGAAAAACCTTGATGGGGAAACAAATCTCAAATCGCGACATGGTGTGGCCTCTTTGGCTCACCTTCGGAATGCTGCATCGTGTACGAGCAAGGAAAACTCGTTTCGCATCAACTGTGACCGACCCGACGTGGATATGTATCGTGTTCAGGCTAACGTCACATACAAAGAGGAGACATCACCCGTGGATCTGTCGGTTACACTGTTACGAGGGACCGTTTTGAGAAACACGCAGTGGGCCATTGGTGTCGTCATGTTCACTGGTGAGGACACCAAGATTATCATGAATTCCGGGGGTACTCCATCCAAACGCAGCATGGTCGAACGACAAATGAATCCTCAGGTGTGAGTCCTCTCTCATCACCCCCTGAAATGTACCTTGATCTCACGAAACCTCAGTATTGCCAATCTTTGCATTCTAGCAGTTCTTGCCACTGTTGATGCAATTGCCGATTCGTTGAGCGAAGTCAAGTTCTTCCCTTTGGGCGCACCCTGGCTGTATGGTGATAACTCATCTGATGACAATCCTCATATCAATGGTTTGATTACTTGGGTCTATTCACTCTTGACGTGCGCGCTCTTTTTGCATGGCTTAACTATCTTGCCCGCCTTCTTATTCCTCTGATAGATTCCAGGCCATCATTCCGATCTCCCTCTACATCTCAATTGAGTTTGTGCGCACGTGTCAGGCTGCCTTTATCTATTTCGATGGAGACATATATTACGAAAAGACGGGGCAGGCCACTATTTGTAGGAGCTGGAACCTCGCGGATGATCTTGGACAGATTGAGTACATCTTCTCAGATAAGACGGGGACCCTCACTCAGGTAACCTATTCGTTGTTCATCCGTAGTATGTATCCTCCACTAATAAAGGTTTAGAACTCAATGGTCTTCCGTCAATGTTCTGTCGGAGGGCGTGCGTACAGGGGTGATGTCTATGAAAAACTTGCAGAAACCTCGGATGACAATCTACCAACCAAACCCACTTCGATCGATGGCATCGCGAACATCGTACCAGTGGAGGTTGACCTCTGGGCGGCCCGACAATCTTCGAGTTCCAATTTTGGTCGCCCTCCGCGCCCCTCAGAGAACGAAATTAGGGTGATGGAGAAGGAGATAAAGAAGGTTGACGAAACGCGTATCCGATTCAGAGACGCGGTGTTGGTACAGGATATCGAAGCTTCAGTCTCTCTGGACCCCGTCTCGGAAAATGCTTCACATTCTCGGCTTCTCAGCGGTTTTTTCACTGTATTGGCCCTGTGTCACACCGTCGTGACCTCTACCGATCCCGTCACCGGAGAGATCAAGTACAAGTCTCAATCTCCCGACGAGGCTGCGCTCGTCCAGGCCGCTGCGGATGTTGGGTTTGTCTTTTGTGGGCGTGATAAAGAGACTCTGTTGCTTCGTACTCCGTCGTCGGCTCCTGAGGTCGAGAAGTACGAGTTGTTGAATATTCTTGAGTTTACAAGTGCGAGGAAGAGGATGAGCGTTATAGTACGCAGGATAGGAGGAGACGACGACAAGATATTATTGCTCACTAAGGGAGCGGATAATATCATCTTTCAGCGCCTGAAGGAGAACGAACGTGAGCTTATGGCTAAAACTGAGGTGCATCTGAATCAATTCGCCAACACGGGTCTTAGAACTCTTACCCTTGCGTACAAAGTCATCTCTGGTAAGTGGTCTGTTCCTGTCCAGCCGTGAACTCTTGCTTAATGTGTATTCTTGTCACCAGAGGTAGACTACTCCGACTGGGAGAAAGGATATCACGAGGCTTCTCTTGCACTCGAGGGCAGGGAGGAAAAAGTCGAAGTTGTTAGTAGTGATTTGGAGCAGGAGCTTCGGCTTCTTGGTGCAACAGCTATCGAAGATCGTCTCCAGGATGGTGTACCCGAAACAATAGCTGATCTCAAACGAGCCGGAATTCGCATCTGGGTCGCCACCGGAGACAAGCTCGAGACAGCCATAGGTTAGCTCTTCCTTGTTCAAACACTGAACTTCCTTCTAACGCCTCTCAATCCAGCCATCGGACGGAGCACCAACTTGATTGTGAATGACTCCAATATCATTATTATTCGTGGAGATACTGCGGGACGTACGGTGCATCAGCAGATGGTGTATGCTATGGACAAGTTCTTCGACACCTCTGTCGATCTTCCCCGTCCATCGACATCATCACGCGAACCCAATATCCCTCTTCAACGTATTCAAACAGGTAACTCTATTGTCGGAGCGGGCAATGGGGAGCGTCCAGGCGGGTTTGTCCTCGTTATAGATGGAGCCGCTCTTGGTCATGTGTGTCTACACTAGCTTTCATTACCATGGCTTTGTTTACCCTCCCTTATCATAGGCATTTGAGAACGAGGAAAGCAAGACCTTGCTTCTTCGTCTGGCAACATCGTGCGAGGCTGTTGTCTGTTGCCGTGTATCACCGCTCCAGAAAGCTCTCGTCGTGCATTTGGTCAAGGATGGCCTTGGTGTTATGACACTCGCCATTGGCGATGGTGCAAACGATGTTAGCATGATTCAGGCTGCACACGTCGGAATCGGAATATCCGGCGAAGAAGGGTTACAGGCTGTCAATTCGTCGGACTATGCTATCGCACAGGTTTGTTCATCTTTATTGTTCGATTGACATTTCCTGATTCGTTCAGTTCCGATTCTTGAAGAAACTGTTGCTTGTCCATGGTCATTGGTCGTACGCTCGCAACGGAACCATGTACGTTTTGACCCTTCCTTTCGAAGATCCATATGCCAAACTCATCTATAGGATCCTGAATTTCTTCTACAAAAATGCCGTCCCCGTCGGTGTACTATGGTGGTTCCAAATTTATGATGGTTGGAGTGGAAACTAGTGAGCCTATCCCAGCCGATACTTCAAAACTCAATCTTTGACATGCTTATATGTTAACCTAGTGTCTTTGACTATATCTACATACTTTTCTGGAACTCGATATGGACAATTGCCCCTGTAATTGGTATTGGGGTCTTCGACCGTATACTTGGTATGACATTTCGAGTTCCGTGAAAAGTAATTTCTTCTCACATTTTGCGTGTCAGACTATCACGTCTTGATGGCGGTACCGGAACTGTATCACTTCGGTCGAAGGAGAACCTGGTTTGGCATGAAGTCCTTCTTTATATATCTTCTGGATGGCCTATACCAAGTGAGTTGTAGTCCTTAGCCTTATTAACCCTGACACATGATCGTTGCAGTCTGTTGTTGTCTTCTTCATCATCTTCTATTCATACTTCCCATCACCAACTGCACGAGCGGATGGTTATGGTGTATATCTACAAGAATTCTCTACGGTGAGCCTATCCTGGTAACGAGGTTTTATGCTCAACAACAGTCAGACTATGGCACTAGCTGCTGTCATAATCGTCGACATCTTCACTGGTTTCAGTGCAAAGACTTGGAATGCTTGGGTTTTCTTCGCCGTATTCATTGGCATCATTGTTGTCTGGATATTCACAGTAAGTTTTCGCATTTCGTGCTGAGCGAACTTTGGTTGACCATTTTTTCAGATAATTTATTCCTGCATCTCCCCTGGATATGCAGTTACAAGCCTCTACGGAAGCTACTACATCCTTTTGACGTCACCATACTTTTGGCTGAGCATGCCTATTACATTCTTCCTTTCTTTAGCACCTCGCATGATTGCGCGATCATGGAAAGCTGGCTACACACCAGACGACCTCGATATCATGCGCTACATCAGCAAATACGAACCAGATCGCGACTTCGCCCATGATGTGCACATCTCGAACCTCAAGGCCCACCGTCGGCCAGGCTCTCGACAGACAGTTTCCAGATCACTTTGCAACGAGAGTACACCATCCCTCGTTAACAATCATCATGCATCACGCGCGTCAATTAATATAGGTGCAAGTCGCACCGACTTAGCCACTGGTATTATATCTACGGATCGTGGATTTGACTTTGCGCAGGAGGAAGGCGGAGTGGCGCTGAAGCGCATGCAAACGAATCTGTCGGAGGCCATAACAAGCAGACAGCAGATCGATACTCCGAGACGGTCATCATTAAAGGGTAAAGAGACGTTGTCGCATATATTTTCACTGGGGACATCATCCCGTAAGAAGAAATCAGCAAAACAGCCTACTGAGTAAATGGGATACTTTTCGTGGAATGCTCCATCTCTGTGCTTTACCGGACCTTGGTTCTCCTGGGCTTTTGTTGTAACAATAATTAGACCCGTTTATGAATCCATGAATTTATGGAATAATTTATATGTAGCCCCACCTTTGGTCCAGGTCGATGGAACGTTTGAGCTGTGTTGCCAATGGATCGCCTTCAACGACATCGTCACTGTTGAAGATACTATCAATGCCCTGATACATCCGGATTCCAGTTGTATGGTTCTCACCGGCTCTCGGCAAGCTATAACAACATCATGAACTCACGAATGTCTACCTTCCATTCTTCGATTCTTGGCGACGCATTGACTTGAGGCACGTTTGTGCTCTGTGAGAGCGTCGCATCAATTCGTTTGTGCTCGACCATATTCATACTGAAAATGGAAGGTGAGCATTCTGAGGCCGCAAATTTTCCTGTTTCTATGTTACAGCATCAACGTCGCCTTCATGTGAATCCAACCAGCAGCACTTCGACTGACGACGTTGACATTTTACTAGTCTTTCCATGGTCACGTTCCCCGCGATGGAATATATCATCAGAAACAACCAGCTACTTTTAGCATCGTGGGTCACATTGCTCGACATGCATGGGTAGCCTCCGTAGACACGACCTGACTTCTTATTCCTATAGTTGACGATACGATGGTCCACTTGGCGCAGATAACCTGATATTATAGCCGGCTGTGGAAGACGTCTCCCATGTTAAACGTGCTTCGCTTCTTGTCTTCCAGGAAGAGATAAAAGCATGAGACGAAATTATCTTGCGACTGACTCGTCAACCCTTAACTGTGGTACAAAATGGGTTTCTACTTTGTAACCTTGTTCGCGTTGATTGCATCTGCCGCTGCCGCTCAGACTTCTGGGTCATTTTCCCTTCTCTCGTACAATGTTGCCGGACTTCCTGGTGAGTGATAGTCTACATTATGTCTGTACCGGATTTCCAACAAATTGTAGAGATCTTGTCGTCTGGCAATCCGATAGTGGACACCCCCTTGATCTCTCCTCGCCTCAGACCCTACAACATCATCAACGTGCAAGAGGATTTCAACTTCCACGATGTTTTGTACGCCAACGACTCCCATCCATTTCGTACTCCGACCTCTGGCATCGCCGGTATCGGATCCGGGCTCAACACCCTCTCTGATTTCCCTTTCTTCGATCTTGACCGCGTCAAGTGGTCTTCATGCAACCTAAACAACGGTGACTGCCTTACACCGAAGGGTTTCACCTTTTCCCGTATCCGGATCAGCGACGGGTTTTGGCTTGACCTCTATAATCTTCACGGTGACGCTGGAGATGAGGCTGGCGACATTGATGCTCGTGCATCCAACCTCGCTCAGTTGACTGCCTATGCCCAAACCGCGTCCGTTGGTATGCCCGTCGTTGTCATGGGAGACACCAACACTCGCTATACCCGCGTAGGCGATTCAGAGTCTCTTCACAGTCTCATCAATGCTCTTGAAGTGACCGATGCTTGGGTCAGCTTTGTGCGCAACGGCTCGTTCCCAGCTGAAGGTGCAGATGCTCTGGTCTGCGACTTCCCCTTCCCTGCTGGGACGACTCAGGCCGAGATGGTTGCTTGCGAGGTCGTTGATAAGATCTTTGCTCGTGGCAGTAGCATCGTATCAATTCAATCGATCACCTTCACCAACGAGGACGAAGCATTCGTCGACAGTGCTGGCGCACCTTTGAGCGACCACTACCCTGTCTCAAGTGTTATCTCCTGGACACTCTCATCTTTGCTCCGTCTTGCCGATTATCTTGGTGGCACTGGCGGAACCTTCTACAACGATCTAGCTACCATCCTCTCCACTCGCACCCTCCCCAAGATCACTTCCTTGACTATCAGGAGTGGTAGTCGTGTCGATGCTCTCTCGTACACGACTCAATTCCCCAACGGTACCACGAGCACAGTGACTCATGGTGGTACCGGTGGCTCCCCTACAACCTTGACTCTTGCATCTGGTGAATATGTCACTAAGGTCCAGGCATGCGAAGGACTCCACATCCTTTCGATCCGTATCTTCTTTGCCAGCTTTACGACCAACCTCGGAAGGACGATTTCCGGTGGAGTGACCACCAGCGATTGTATCGCTACTACTGTTCCTATCGATCCCGCGGCCAGTGGTGCTAGTTGGGGTCTCGTCGGATTTTGGGGTCGCTCTGGAGACGAGGTGGATCGCTTCGGCGCTATTTGGGGGGCTGCATATTAAGTAGCTAGCATATTGCTTGCGGATTTTGTCCGGTTCTGTAACGTGTCTCGAGTAGCATGAATGTTTTGATGTAATATTTCAATGTAGGGCATGATACATGAGGGTACAATGATCAATAATTTGACTCAAACTCTGAGAGATCAACTACCCGATTCTTCCCGGATAGAGGTTGACGTCTGCGGTGTCATTAGACGTAACCATTCATTGTAATGAGATCCGAACTTGTCTCCGTAGAGGGATCGATCACCGGCCTTGTATGGGGTAACGCGGTAACACCAAAACAGAGCCCACCATTTCAAAAAGGGCCATGGCTAAAAGACTTGTGACTGTTTGCCATGCAAGCCTCAGTCGGAAAGGATGGAACTCCTGAACGTTTCGAACAAGCGTGAAATAGTAATCTGCCCATCTCCTTTTTGTCCCAATTTGCAACCTCGTCTGGCTTGTTCCAAAGAGGAGAAACTTCTGATGATCGCATGGCATTTGATGATCAATATCGTTCTATTGTAAGCAGTGTTTTACACTAGAACTTGCAGAGGCAATTTGGTCACCAGTGCAAGCAAACGGTGAATTACCTCTTCACATGTGGTATAGATTTTGGGGTTTCCTCTATCAATGCCACAACTGTGGGATATTTCTTGGTTGCTTTCGGTATTCAGAGGTAGACAGGCTGTCAGGAAGCATGAGATACGTGCAACTGCTGTTATTTCGATGTCTGATGACTCATAATTTGAAGACGTAGAGAAGCATCCTTGGCGCAAACGGCAATTTGCCGAAAGACTGGTATAGGCGGCGTGCTGAAGTGTCAGTGTGTATGCGTCGCTCGAGCATTCCAGCAGAAGGATGGTCAACGAAAGTTGATACTAGCGTCTTACCAGCGTCACCACGCATTTCTTGAAAATGGACGCATTTTCCGAGTTAAAACAATCAGGTCTCAACCAGAGGCAGGTTTGCGGCTTCGTTGACACGACTTTCATCCCGGAATGGCGGCGTCCAACTTTTGCTACTTTTGAGCCCGGCTATACGTCAGACTGCGCTATAATACAACCAAAATCGCGACTGCACATGACCTGCACATCTCTTCCATCGGCCAGGTTCTGCAGCCCCAGCTTGCAGATCAAATCGCGCCCATCAGTTAAAGCTACCAGGGATTCTATCTATCGGCCATAAATTTAACTTGAGGCACGTGGAGCAGAGGCTATAGCAAGAAGACGGCAGATTAATATCCAAGATGGCCATCATTCAAGGTTGAAGAGACGTCGCATATGTTCTTGTTACGGAGACTGCAAGAGGTGACTCAACATAATAGACTATCGAGTAGATGAGTTACTTTTCGTGGAACATTGCTGGACAGTTGTTCTACCAGTCCTCATTGACGAATTTACGAGAAAAGTTCTATTCGATCGAAGCAGCGTTGTGTTGTACAAGGTTATGAGAATACATCAGGCTACCAGATCATTCAACAACGATATAAAGTGAGTGAAGGAAAGTGTGGATACCAAGTCAAGCACCATCAAGCACCATCTTTGAGACTAGGATGATTTATGGAAGACAGCATCTTGGAAAGGATCACCGATTTCTGGATATAACCAAGCCAGATCAGGCCACCCCTTTCAACCTTTCAATGATGATGACCCACCTTTCCTCAGATAATCAACAATATGATGGTCAACCAATTCCCTCTCTTCGCGTTTGGTCTCCTTCGAGCTATCCCAAGTAGCATTCGAGATACTCGCGGTCGTTCCCTTGGCCTGCTCAACCTTTCGTCTCATCTTCGAATCGCGCATGGTAGATAGCCCTCCAACCGATGTACCACCAGGAAGGCGTCGCTTAGATCCCCCAGCTAACGTTTGAGTGACATGGCTAACTAGGTTAGCGCCAAGATTACTGTTTGAGCTGGGTTGGACATTGAACTCCTCAGGAGGCGGAGACTCCGTATCGGTGGATATAGGAGAGCCTGGATCCGGAGAGTTCATCGTGGATAAAATGTATCTTATACGCGTTGAAAATTGGCAGGGCAAGAGAAACGGCCAGCCTGAACGAAGATATGGTCGCGTCGGAGATCGGATTTCCTAGACGTCGTTTGCCCACAACTGCTCTTGTCAAACTCTTGCATAAGAAAATTCTCTTGATCTTCGGTTTGTTTCCGTACTGAAGTGAAATTTACATCTTAGGCAATATATATATGCGGCCTCAAGAAGCTTTCGTGCCTGCTACATAGCCTGATGGAATCTCCCATTGGGTCGCAGGTGCGAGGGTAGAGCACTTAGCTGGGATGTCATTGCACTGACTAGCTGTCACACATTGTACATGTCCACTTCAAGCTGGAGCTAACCCATCCCATGTTCAGCTGATCTGAGTGACTAAATATGATATGCCAAGGCCGACCCATCAAGAGCATAAAAGTGGACAATGTCCAGAAAGACCTCTAGAAGTCCAAAATGCTCTTCATTATGTGATGTTAATTCACTTTGATCATATGCTTTAATATGCCCAATAAGCCTCTGTGCTAATGACGACCCTTACAGAGCTCTCATGGGGCAGGAAACCACCATTACTTGAGAGTACACATCTACCGATCTCAACTTCACCCTCTTTCTTAGGAACGAGGATCCATTTGATTTGAGGTAGATCGTTGGACAGAACCTTCCTGCATCTGAGGGCTCATTCATCACGGCCTTTGATCTCACCCGAGTTCTTCCTGGGTGAGAACATTCTTCATGCACTGATATTTGTTACTAGATTGAGCCCCTGCTTCAAGTGTCTATTTTCAACTGAGGGTCGTCAATGTTACGTGAGTGACAGTCATTTTTGTGCAATAGTTCTGAAGCTTCATAACGTGCGCAAAGATGGGAGGATGCCATCTACACTATCAGCCTTTTCAACTTCTTGATTGAATATCTAGACCAGCGATGTTTCAGGACATTACAAGCAACGTGGTATCATACCTGAGAGTCCAAGTTTCCCAGCATAAGCATATGTTTCTCACTTGCTACTCAACACGTCTATTCTTTTCCCGATTACTGGGCGCTGTTAGTTCTCCAACTTTTGCGGAGAATAATGCCTAGGATGATCAGTAATTTCTTCGCAACTCCAACACATCATTGACCGACGTTCCTTTCAGCTTCCAGGGACCGACGAACGTCACAACGATGAAATATTGAATAAGATTTCAAATCGTTTGATGACCACTGCGGGGCACTTGTTTGCTGATCTGTGTGTCTCATGAGATGCTTGTTTATCAAGTTATTGTTGCCCAGACACCTCCTGATATCAGTCATGTAGTTGAGTGGAAGGCGCAAGATATCTCTGCGATTATTGGCTCGTTAATGACGAGCCTACATATAGACATCATATATGTATACGACATGTGGTTCAGAGTATCCTCGATTCTTCGACTTCAAGCACGCTTGTTACCTTCGATAGTATTGCGTCTTACAGCAAACATAATATGAGGTGAGCATTATGCCTTGGCAGATCGATTATTCTCTACAACCAACATTACAGTGTCAACCTCGCGTCGCCCTCATAGGCTTCATGCAGGATAACTGGCTACCTTCTTTTAGCATTGTGAACACATCGCTCAACATTCTCTGAGCGATGGGAAATACAGACTGGCTTCTTATTCCGATGACTAGTGATTTTACAGTCCGCCTAGCGTGAATCACCAATAATAAAGCATGTTGCGGAGAACGTTTTCCCGTGTTAAACGTGCTTCCCTTCCCCTTCCGTCTTCCGAGGATGACGAGATAAAAACTGGGGAATGAGATTACCTCGCAAATCCTAGGCCTTAGCCCATCAATTGTGTTCTGAAATGGCTCTCTCCTTTGTGGCATTGTTAGCGTTAATTGCATCTGCCGCTGCTCAGACTTCGGGGTCATTTTCCCTTCTCTCGTACAATGTCGCCGGGCTTCCTGGTGAGTAATTTTCTACTTATAAACTGTATCAGGTTTTCAACGAACTGTAGAGATCTGGTCATCTGGCAGTCCGGACGTGAACACTCCTCTGATTTCTCCTCGCCTCGGCCCCTACAACATTGTCAATGTTCAAGAGGATTTTGACTACCACGATGCCTTGTACGCCAACGACTCCCATCCATTCCGTACCCCCACCTCTGGCATCGCTGGCACTGGATCTGGTCTCAACACCCTCTCCGATTTTCCTTACTTTGATCTTGACCGTGTCGAATGGTCTTCTTGCAGCCCCAACGACGGCGACTGCATTATTCCAAAGGGTTTCACCTTCGCCCGTATCCGAGTCAGAGATGGATTTTGGCTCGACCTCTATAATCTTCATGGTGATACTGAGGATGATGCCGATGACGTCAATGCTCGTGCAAAGAACTTCGCCCAGCTCACTTCCTACATCCAATGGGTGTCTATTGGTATGCCCGTCGTCATCATGGGAGACACCAACGCTCGCTATACCCGCATAGGCGATTCAGAGTCCCTTCACACTCTCATCAACACTCTAGAAATTACTGATACTTGGGTTAGCTTTGTGCGCAATGGCTCGTTCCCAGCTGAAAATGTAGATCCTTTGGTCTGCAATTTCCCCTTCTCTCCGGGTACTACACAGGCCGAGATGGTGGCTTGCGAGGTCGTCGACAAGATTTTCGTTCGCAATGGCAGTACCGTGACATTTGGATCAATTACATTCACCAACGAGAATGACGCATTCATTGATGGCGCTGGTGCTCCGCTGAGCAACCACTACCCCGTCTCGAGCATTATCTCTTGGACACTTTCCTCTTCGATTCGTCTTGGTGACTATATTGGTGGGGCTGGTGGCTATTCCTTCAACGATTTCTCTTCTACACCCCCTGTTATCCCTCGCATCGTCTCTCTGACCATCAGGAGTGGTAGCCGTGTCGATGCTCTCTCGTATACAGTTGAATATATTTTCGAGAATGATGTCGGGGTCTTCCCTCTAAGCCATGGTGGTACAGGTGGCAGCCCTACAACCTTGACCCTTGACGGGGGCGAATATGTCAATAAGATCACGGCATGTGTGGGAACCCACAACGATTCGGACCGTATCTTTTTTGTCAGCTTCACGACCAACTACGAAAGAATACTCTCTGGCGGAACAATTACCAACAATTGCACCAGTACTACTGCTCCCACCGATATTACCGTTGATGGTGCTAATTGGGGTCTTGTCGGATTTTGGGGACGCTCTGCAACTGAAGTGGATCGTTTAGGTGCCATCTGGGGAGCTGCATATTGAGTAGTCAGGTTGTGTTTGATCCTGTAACGCATCCCGTTTAGCTTGGGTATTCATGACAATGTAGGTGGGGTATACAATTTCCAACATAATGATTTGCATGTTCAAATCAAGATAATTGATCAAACCCAGTGGAAACGAGATCTGCGGAGAACTGAGCCAGGAGCTACTTTTCTGGCTCTGTCGGGTCCAATCCAACCGACCTGAAAGATGTTAGATGGGTATAAATGGAGCATTACGTTGTCCCAACGAACGATATTGAATCTTTTGGAGAAATTAAAATAGTGAGACAGAAGTGGTTTGATACTACTTACCATATTGTCACATCACAAAGAGGTGGCGAGGGTAACTTGGCCATACATGTCCAACCCAGAGGTCTCACGCCATCCCATAGGGATAATACACATATAACTCCTGTTATAAGTCCCTATCATGCATGCCCGGTTTCATGATAATGTTAGATTAATCATATGTTACAATTTCCCAAAAATGAACACACAGGGTCCCATCCTGACTTTCAACTACTTCCTCCTGAAGATAAGAAATGACTTGTGGGTTTACCCGGTCATTTGGCAGCCATCCAGGAGCAACCTTATCACTGAGCCTGCAGAATGACACCTGTTGTAATATGAGGGGCATCATACAGATCAAATCATCAATGTCACCTCGGGGTGGGGCTACATGCAAAGCTGGCCAGCCTCAGTGGGAAATAAGGCATGTACACCTATGACCTTTGCAGCCACACCTTTCCTGCTATAGTCACAAATGATGTCAGGCAGTAATGAGAATTGGCTTATGCCAGACTCTCCTCTCCACCAGAGTCAAAACCCAGCCATTCTTGTTCTGTTTGGGGTTTCTGGCAGTATGATTACTCTATTTTCACCCCTCACAGTGGGCTCTAAAGCAATGTGGTCCTTTGTCACCTAGCTGCTAAGCAGTGATAACCACTAAGACAGCCCATTAGGGTAGTGTTGCCAATAGGACTATGATAGGGGGTGAGTCATAATTGTTCTCAGTTGCCTATGCCTAGCAGTCAAATGACAGGATGTTATGCTGCTTGTTAAGGGTGCTGGTAGCAGATGCAAGGCTATAGTGAATGTCACTAGCAGCAAGGTGTTAGATGTGGATGGGCTAGCAGGGGCAGGGGGAGGAGTACTGCTTGGGTAAACTCAGAGCACATCAAAGGGCCTATGACATAGATAAATGCATTAGCAAACAAATGCTAGCCATAGGTGCTAGCAGCAAATTGAGGGTATCAAACAACTGACTAGGAAGTGCCTGTAGGTGGTACTTGTCTTAGCAAAACTGAAATCTGTGCTTTTAATGCACAAACAGCTCTGTCACTAGGTTGAGTGGTAATTTATAATGTCAAGCTTAGCAGTCTAGCAGTACAGGTATGAAGGATAGAATTTGCTGGTAGCAGATGCCAGGTCTGTACATGTCTATGTATCTGTCCCCTGATTGGGATGTTATGCAGTATTTATATAATGTAATAAGTATTTAGTAAAGTCTGTTAATAATCAAGCCTAGTAAGGGACTTTGTAAGCAGAATCTTTGTAACAAGTCTATTGAGTGGCTAGTAGCTGCCATTATATTTTCTGAAGTGGGCACTGCTTCTTTGAGTCATGTAGGAAGCTGTTATGGGCCCTGGGGTCAGATCCTTGTACCATTTTTGTCAGGGGACTTCCTTTTCCGACCTTGTGACTTCCTTTTCTGACCTCCACCCCTGACTGACTCTGACTTGCCATGACTAATTCCACTCCCCTGAGGCTTGTTTGACATCTCTGGGGTGTTCTACAGATCCCTGAAGATCCCCAGAGACTCCCAGGACTTGCCATGATCCCTCAGCAAGCACTTTCAGTTAACTCCAGTCATCTATACAGTTGTTCCCATGCCTCTGCTGCCCACTGATGTGCTGCACCGAGCAGTGGGGATCCTTAGACTTGTTCTCTTTGGATTCCCCTCTGCTAGGTGATTAGTTACTATTTGTATTGTTGATTACCAGTTCTAATATACTTCAGATTCCCCTCTGCTAGCTGCATGATTTAGCCACTGCCCCTAGAGGTCACCCTTACAGCAGAACAAGTCTCCAAATCCTGGTCTGGAAGCCCCTCATAGCTACACAGAATCCCTGAGTGTTGGTGTTCATCAACCTTGGCCCCCATTGTGGTGTGTCTTTATGCTGTCACATATATCACACTTGCATTGTTTCAATTACTGGCCCTATGGCCACAGTCTTCCATTGTCAGAGATACAGTATATATATCCCTTCCCCCATACATGAACCCTCACTCAATTATATGTTGTGTTGAGGGTAAGTGCTTATCTACATGCAGGACCTCCACATACTGACAATGTGTACTTAGACTTACATGCTGTCAGGTATATACATACACTCAATTATATGTTGTGTTGAGGACTTACTTACATGCTGTCAGGGTTCTAACAGGTTATGGGAATTGCTGCTATGCACACTAAGTGACGACATTCAGAACCCTTACTCTTTGCCCTTCACACTCTTCACACTCTTCACATCTGCAGGCTCTGGATCTTGCAAGATCTTATCAGCATGTCACTATCTCCACATGTCAATCTCTTTGTTCTCTTTGCTCTCTGGCTACTGAATCTATAACAAATCCAGCTCTGCCACCTATCTCACTGCTACAATGTCCTCCATCAATGCTGCCTACCCTTGCATCCACCCTGCTAAGCTGAATGCCCACTGGCCAGCCTCAGAAACCCTGTTTGACCACACCATGGGAGAATTCACCAAGTGGTCTACAAAGCTTGAGATTTTCTTGCAGCAGAGCAGTCTAGACCAATACATCTTTGCCTCTGAGAAGAAGCCTGAGTGTCTAATTACACAACCTGATCTGAAGACTGAACCCACTGCCTATGCCAACTGGTTGTCCAATAATGACCTGATCATTGGCATTATCCAAGCTGCCATAACAGATGCTGAGCAGGAAGGACTGAACACTGATGGCACAGCCAAGGATTGCTATGACACCTTGAAGGCAAGGGCACATTGCAAGGGCCCAGTTAAATAGGTTGCTCTTGTTTGTGAATGTCAGGTTCTACTGACCTGGGAGCTCAGCTTCACTGGGCAAGTCCCTTACTAGGCAGACATGATATCTACACTCACAATCCCTGGCTCTGGTGAGCTCTGGAAGAGTGAAACAGGGTGGGCAAAGGTGATAATGGTGGTCCAGGGAGGTTCAGGATACTCTGGTAGGTTATACAGAGGAGCAGAGTGATGGGCAAGTGGGGGATGAGCACAGTATGGAGCTCCAGAGCTAAGATATCAAGGGCTTGGGGAACTTGGAGTTGGACTCTGAGTCAAGGGTGTGGGGTTTTGGGGATTCTATGGGTGAGGAAAATAGAGTTGAAATAAGGAAGATGGACATAACTGGGAGTTGAGACAGGGCAAGAAACAGAAGGGGACAAGACAAGACTTGGGAAACAGATGAGAGACAGGAGACAAAAATGGAAACTGATAAGATTGAGACTGATAAGATTGAGACAGATGCAATTGGGAAATGATAAGATTCAATGAGATGATATGGAACAAGGAGATGGAGACATGAGAGACATAACAAACATGAGAACATAGGTAATATCAAGACTGTCCTAACTATTGCTACTCTACAGCTTAAGTACCTATGGGGAGAACTCCTCCAGGGCCACAGATCTGAGGTCAGATCATGTGGGTGGGTCTTGGATACAGTTGTTTGGGACATCCTGAGACTGGCTAGCCAGGTGTTGGTATTGTCTTGATATGTAACCATGATGCATGTCAGGGGAGGGTGGAGTTAGCTGGACACTGAGGGAAGATCAGGGAGATCACAGGAAATGCTGGAGAAGCATTGAGGGTTTCTGAAGAGGCATTGGGAGTTGCCAGAGTGGGCATTGGAGATGAGGGAGTGTTGTAGGGGTTGGGGAATGAGGGGGGATGCATTCTGGGCATGCTGGGCTGGCTTGGGAAAGGTCCAGGGTGAGGCAGGGGTCCAGGAATGGGTTGTGACATCACCCCCCCTTCAGCATTGAGACCCTTCAAGGCACAGGAACATTTCTGATGGTCTGCAGTGGTGTGAAAATTGAAGTTGAAGTGTGGTGTCTTCTTTAACTAGAAGCTCCCTTAAAAAAATAAAAGGGGCCCTGACATGTCTGGTGTATCACAGTTACTTTCTTATGTCTCCCTCCACCACCCCCACTTCTCCTCATCATCCCTGACCCTGCCCCCCTTCAACAAGAATGCTGTCAATGTCTGGGCAGCCTACAAGGAGTGTTGGGCAGAGTATGACTGGCAGCAGGATTGGTGTAGGGTGGATGCAATGTACCACCACTATGAGTGTTCTGACCTGGAGATGACTTCTACTGACCTTCCACCTAGAACTATTCCTTGCAGTAGCCAGGTTGTTCAGGGGTCCTTCCCTTCCTGGAGTCCTGGGACAGTTTGCTTGGTCAGCCCCTGAGTCTTTGAGCCAACCTCCTAGGTCAGGGTTGGGGCTGGGGGAGGTGCAAGTCATCCCAGAGGCCCAGCACATTTGGCAGGAGGAGGTTTTGGCAGAGAGGTTTGCAGAGGCAGTGGGGTGAATCTGGGGGCCCCCCACCCTTGCATGGTGTTAGGTGGAAGCTCTAGTGAGTCAGTGTCCTATATTATATTGCATGTTCCTGACTAACTGGTGGTCCAGTGTATTACTTGTGCTTATCACAGAGAGGCATGTGAGTTTAAGGAGCCTATGATGGGATTCTGTTGAGACTCCTCCATATGTTTACCATGTCATGCAAGGCACAAAAAGTGTTCTGTTTCCCAGGAGTGGCAGGTAGTTAGTATTATGGTAGAGCAGGGTTGGGAGCAGGAGTGGGTCTTGGAGTGGTTGGGGGAGGGGCAAAGGGGCCAAGTGTCTGGTGGCACATCACAGTCCATGCATCCTGTGGGGGAGGGCAGGGAGGGAGAGGGGTGACCCTGAGGGAAGGTGGGGCCACTGCAGGGTGGGTGCAGAGAAGGGGTCCCATCCTCCAGGGACAAGGGGAAGCACAGAGTGTCCCCCCCACTGGAGGTGGGACCAAGCAAGAGGCCCCAAGGCAAGGCAATGATGACCAGTCCTCCTGGCATGCATGTTTACTCCCCAGGAATAGGAGTCATGATGGGGTTGTCTGGGGATTCTGTCCTGCACCAGAGGATATCAGAGCTCGAGAGTCATTTGGTGGTGCAGGGAGAGGAGCTCTTGGAGTTGCAGGAGGAGCTGGCAGTGACATGGCAGGATCAGAATGTGGCAAGGTGGGATCATGAGTCCACACTGTGGGAGGTGGGGAAGAGGAGTGTCAAGGTTCAGGAACTCTGGGGGCACCTAGAACAGTTGGAGACCTAACTGGAGGGGGTGGCAGCAGTGGAGCATCAAGGGGGCCCAGATCCTCAGGCTGTCTAGGAGAAAGAGGGGAGGTGGCATGAGGGGTGGTTGGCTAATGAGGCAGCTGTGGGATGGAGAGGGGTCCTCCATAAGTGTCTTCTGGATGCTCCAATCATTTCCCTACTGACTCTTGAGTCTTGTTCTAGATTGGGTGCACAAACATCAAATCCTCCTGGATGGGGCTTCTACCACATTTGCCTTGATTCAGGATGGTATGCAAGGAATGCCTGGGGACCTTCCCCCAGAGCTTGACCAAGGTATTGGGCAGATGGGGCAGCTATTGGTGAGTCATTGGTGGAGGAACTTGGCAGAACCAGGGTTGTGGTGGGAGGTAGTGGTGGACATTGAGGAGCCCTTGCTACAATATGAGCAACTTCTGGGGACCATGGTGGTGCAGATGGAAATGGACCTGGTGGTGGTGGCAATGGAGAGGAGGACTCTGGAGGATGGATGAGGGGGCAGTGTTTCTGGGGCCAGGGCAGTCCTCTTGAACTCTTATTTTGTTGTATTGTACTTTCAATATATATTGTATCCATAGCACTGTAAATAGTAATTTTCTTGCCATCTTATTGCAATTTTTTAGTTTGTATAAGGGAATGTGAGAGAAGGAACATAAGTGGTGCTGGTGGGAGTTGAATTCCTGCTGAATCCAGAGGCAGGGGTTATGCCCATTGAGGCCATCTGTTCATGCTAGTCCCAGGAATCCTGGGGCTTGGTAGGGTGTTGCCAATGGAAGTCCCAAAGCTTGGCAGGGGCTCCGAGAGGTTCTTCTAGGGTTCCCAAGTGTTATCCTCAGGTCTGTAGCCCTTCCAACAGACCAGGTACTGGAGCTGACCATAGACAAGGCAGGAGTCAAGGATGTTGTTGACCTTGTAGTGGTATTTATCCTTGACTTTGATGGGTGGGGGCTGGCTTGGGCATTGGCTGGGGAGGGGGTCTGGATTATGCTTCTTGAGGAGGCAGATGTGGAAGATGGGGTGGAGGCCCTTCAGCCCTGGGGGTAAGCTGAGCTCATAGGCATGGATTGAGACTTTCTGGAGGATCTTAAAGGGGCCAAGTCATTTACAGTCAAGCTTCACTGAGGGTCTCTGGGTCTTGAGGTTATATCAGTCAAGCCAGATGAGAGTACTGGGGGTCCAGTCAGGGGTCATTTCATGTCAAGTGTCAGCATGCTTAGAGTAAGCTCAGTTGGCAGTGTTGATCTCATTCCAGAGAAATTGGTGATGGGACCAGAGGTCTTCAGCAACTTTGTGGGTGATGTGTGAGGGGATATCCTTGAGGGACAGGGTGAGCTGGGGGTTGTAACCCTTGTTGGCAAAAAATGGGGAGACCCCAGTGGCAGAGTGGGGGGTGTTGTTGTAAGTAAACTTGGCCAGGAGTAGTTCTGCATGCCAGTCATTCTGTAAATAATTAATGTTAGAGGCAGAGATATTGCTCTAGGGTCTGGTTTACTGTTCCATTTGTCTGTTGGTCTCTGGGTGGTAGGTGGTTGACAGGTTGGTTTTGATTTTGAGCACCTTGCATAAAGATTGCCAGAACTGGGAGACAAACAAAGGGCTGCAGTTGGAGACAATGTCATCCAGGAGTCTGTGTTTGGAGAAGACATGTTTGAGGAATAGTTTGGCAAACTCTGGGGCATTGTCAGTGGTGCAGCAGGGGATGAACAAGGCTTGCTTGGTGAGTCAGCAAACCACAATGAGGATAGCATCAAAACCCTCAGATTTGGGGAGTTTGATGATGTGGTCTATTGAGATTGAGGACCATGGGCAGTGGCCAATGGGGAGGGGCTTTAGCAGACCATATGGGTGATGTTGGGGAACCTTGGCTTGGAGACACAGTTTGCAGGCTTGTACATACTGGGTGACATCTTTCTTTATTTCTGGCCAAAAGTAAGTCTGGGAAATCAGTTGGAGGGTCTTACACATTCTCAGGTGTCCCCAGAGCTTGTGGTTGTGGTGCTGCTGGAGGATGTCAAGGTGGATGGACTTGTGGTCTGGAGCATATATTTGGCTGTCCTGGAGTAGGAGTTGGTGGTCTGGAGACAGTGTAAAGGCAGAGTCAGAGTGTGGGGCATGGCAGAGCTATTCCAGGGGTCATGTTGGGTGAAGTAGGTGTCTGGGGGAGTGTTTTGAATTTGATGGAGAATCCCTTCTTCATTCATAATCAGTATGGCATGAAGATGTTCAGGGGGGATTACCACATGGTGGTTGAAAGCATTCTGTTTGGCCTCAAATGACTTCTTTGGGTAGACATCTGGCCTTCAGGTGAGGGTGTCAGGTTTTGCTCCAAGTTGTCCCAGGTGATAGTAGATGGTGAAGTCATACTTGGACAGTGTTTCTGACTAGCAAGCTTGTCATTGACTGAGTTGCTTGGTGGTCATGAAGTACTGTAGGTTGTTGTAGTCTGAGTAGACTTGTATGCAGTGCAGGGTTCCTTCAAGATAGGCCCTCCACTGCCAGAAGGCTTTGACAATTGCAAGAAGCTCTTTGTCATAGATGTCATTGTTAAGCTCTGTGGGGATCATTGAATGGGTGTAGAAGGCCACAGGATGGAGGTCCTTGCTATCAGAACCCATTTGCAAAAGTATCTCAGCAATGGTGTAATCAGAGGCATTGCATTCAAGTGTGATGGGGGAGAGCAGGGTCAAAGTGATGGAGGATCAGGGTGAAGGTGAAGGCCTTCTTCAGGAGAGCAAACACACTTTGGCACTTACTGTCCCAGTCCCAGGGGGTGTCCTTCTGAGTGAGCCAATTGAGGAGTTTTGTGATGCTGGAGTAGTTATTGATGAACTGGCAGTAGAAATTAGCAAAACCCAAAAAGGACTGTACCTCCTTAATGTTCCAGGGTGGGGGCCAGTTGAGGATGGCCTCTACCTTTTCTGGGTCCATTTGTATGCCATCTGGAGTGACAATAACCCCCAGATACTCAACCTCAGTGATGTGAAAGGAGCACTTCTTGGGTTTGGTGTGGAGGTAGTACTCCCAGAGTTATTCTAGGACATGTTGGACATGACCCTGGTGTTCTTCCAGGGTGTTTGAGTAGATGAGGATGTCATCTAAATACACAATAACAAAGACATTGTTCATGTTGTGGAAGATATTGTTTATGAAGTACTGGAAGGTAGCAGGGAAGTTTGTCATATCAAAGGGCATCACAAGATACTCAAAGAGGCCATAGCAGGTGTGGAAGGTGGTCTTCCATTCATGTCCTGGAGCAATTTGGACATTGTTGTAGCTAGACTGGAGGTCTATCTTGGTGTAGACCTTGGCACTGTGGAGATGGTCAACAAGGTCACCAATCAGGGGGAGGGAATACTGGTTCTTTTTGGTGACTTTGTTAAGTCCCCAGTAATTCACACAAAGATAGAGGGAGCTGTCCTTCTTCTTGGCAAAAAGGACAGGGGCTCTGGCAGTGGAGATCAATGGTTAGATGAAACCCTTTCTGAGCATGTTGTCAAGGTAGTCTTTGAGAGCCTGGAGTTCAACTTCTGACATGTTGTAGATCTTGCTGAAAGGGGGGGAGGTGCCATCTTCAAGATTGATTGTGTGGTCATAGGATCAGTGCAGGGGAAGTTCCTTCATGCTTCCTTTGAAGAATATGTCAGCAAATTCATAGTACTCTGGAGGAACTACTTTGCATAATATTTGTTCCTCTATCTTTGGAGTCTCAGGTGAGGTGGTGCTGGTGCAGATATGTTCTTCTGGAATTGTTGGAGTGACCTGGAGTTGGAAGGTGGGGGTGCCATCCTGCAAGATTCATGTGAAGAGAACAGCACTGATGATTTTGATGTTGAGGGCTTCTGGGTTGACGGTGCTAGGCATCTCAGGTGTGGTGGTGAGGGCTGGGATTGTTGGGGTTTGAGTGGGGTAGTTTGAGCCCTTATATCAGTTGCAGGAAATGTTGGGGAGAAGCTGTCAGGGTGTGCCTGTGGGAGTTTGGGGTGGGGGTGCTTCTTCCTCCTCTCCAGGGTTGTCCTTAGGGAAAGTGGGGGCTCTGGTGGCTTCAGTGCTGCTGGGGGCCAAATCAGAGTTGTTGGGGTTGTGGGAGGAGTAGGGGTGGAGAGTGATGGTAGCTGCCAGGCAGGCTTTGGGGCTGGGGAACCACATAGTGAGGTCCTTCCAGTCGATGTTGGGGTTGATGTTGCACAGCCAGGGGAGTCCGAGCACAATCAGGGTTGCCTTTGGAAGTTGGGTAATGAGGAGGTGGGTTGGGAATTGCAGGCCATTGTCAAGGGTAAGGAAGCCAGTGTCAGGGGACTACCCCTTCTCCAACCTCCACCTCTGTTGGACACCAATTCTCCTGGCCTGTTTCCACTTTCCCAAGGCTCATTTAATGACTTTGAAGCATTCTACAGGTCTTCAGAGACCTCTGGAGACCCCCATAACTTTGTGTGATCCATCATTGCATACTTTGGCTAGCTCCGGTCACCTATCCAGTTGTTCTCATGCCTCTACTGCCCCCTGATGTGCTGCACTGAGCAGAGGAGATCCTTAGACTTGTTCTCTTTGGATTCCCCTCTG
>JAGGAV010007907.1:0-32377 GCA_017657295.1 Termitomyces sp. DKA64 | reverse complement strand
GGTCTGCTCAAACTCACACTTCTCCAGTTTGAGGTAGAGTTGGTGAAGGCAGAGGTGTTCCAAGACAATGCATGTGACCCAGCAGTGCTCCTCTAGCATTTTGGTGTAGATGAGGATGTTGTCAAGGTATACACACACTATGCCCTTGGTGATGAGGTCCCAGAAGATGTTGTTCATCATTGTCTGGAAGGTTACAGGGCTGTTGGTGAGTTCAAAGAACATGACAAGGGGTTCAAACAACCCATGGTTGGTCTGGAAGGTGGCCTTCCATTCATCTCCCTCCTGGATGCATACATTGTTGTAGCCCCACCACACATCCAATTTAGTGAAGTACTGTGCCCCCCAGAGATTATTGATGAGCTTGGAGATGAGGGGGAGGAGGTAGCAGTTTTTCACCATCATGGCATTAAGAACCCAGTATCCCTGGACCAGTCAGAGAGAGCCATCCTTCTTTTTGATGAAGAAGACTGGAGAAGCCATTGGGGGTTTGGAGGGGCAGATATGATTGGAGGCCAGGTTCTCCTGCAGGAAGGCATTGAGTTCATCCTGCTCCTTTGGCACTACCAGGTAGCCTTACAGCTGGCCAGCTTGGAGTCTGGCATTGATTCAATGGCATGGTCCCACTGCTTGCACTCTGGAAGTGAGTTAAACAATGCCTTGGAGAACATGTCCTCAAATGCATGGAGATATGGAGGCACAATGTCCCAGAATTCCCAGGGCATGGAGTTTGCAGCAAAGGCCTGGGCCAGTCACTGGGAGGTGGTCTGGCTGGCCTGGATCTCTGTGATAGAGGGCAGAGAGCATAGGATGGTGGTGTATATCTGGTCTCCAACTTCCACTGCCTCATCTGGGAAATCCAAGTTGTGCAAGCCATGGAATTCCCCCCTAGATCCTCCTCTGGGGTCCCTCCACTACTCTGGATGTCCTCATAGAGGGCCTCTCTACAGGGGAATGCCAGGGGCAGGGGATCCAGAAGGTCTAGATCTGTGGAGGAGAGATGACTGGCATGGCAAGCCTAGGTGGCTGCCCACTCTTGAACCTCAGCCCAGCACTGTTTCCTGACCTTGATGCTGCAGGTGGCACACCTCCAAGGGCACTGGCTCATGGTTACCTTGCCCCAGGCCCAATCCTGCTTGCCTACACTGGTGATAGCAAAGACTGCACACTTGGCATAGTTCCAGTAGCAGAGGACAAGATCTACCATGGAATTGATGGCACCTGCTTTGTTAGGTGTCCTCTCAATGTTGAACACCAGAATGGGCTTGGAAAGTGGCTGCATGGTCAGGTGGTGGCACTTCACAAACTCCAAATTCAGGAACAGCCCCATTGCTCTGCTATCCAGGAGGGTGGTGACCCCACAGGTTTGCTGGGTGTCCATGGTCTCAATCTCCACATCAAGGTGCAAGGAATTTGCTGAGGGGTTTGCAGCTACTACATACCACCAGGGCAGTCAGCATTTCTGGGCAGGGTGGCATGGATGGAGCCTAACAGGCATTGGAGAGCTCAGCTTGGGGTCTGGAGTTGGTGTTTATATGTCTAGTGGGCAATACTGAGGTTCCTTTGTCTTAGGTTCATCAATATCAAGAGAGGCAATTTCATTTTCTATTGACAGACAAGCAGACCTGTGAGTACCTAGCAACAGAGGCATACACCTCATCCATTGCTTGACTAAAAATCCTCTTCCAGGCACAGGAGGGGGGCACAAGCACCACTCTCCTCTGGGGTCAACTCCAGTGCCAGCTTGTCTGGTGAGGGATCTCTGGCAGCATCCTTCACAGCCAACAGTTGCAGGAGGAGCTCCTCTTGCCTAGCCATGAAGAGATCTAATGGGCAATGTCATGTGAAGTGCCCTGGTTTTCTGCATCTCCAGCACAGTAACAGCATGGGGTGGTGCTGTCAGGTGGTGTTGACATCCATGGGTATGCCCAGTGGCAAGGGTCACAGTGCAGGGATGGCCAGAGCAGGGACAGGTGCTGGAAGTATGGGAGCAGGATACTGGAGAGTGGCAGCAGGAGTGGGGCAGGGAGTTAGTTGTATGCAGCATAGCTCCCATCAAATCTCCATGAGCTGCCACTGATCCCAGGCCACCTTGTACCAAGAGGCAATCTGCTCATTGTCTGGATGGCCCTTGGCAAAATCATCAATCCATTCCAGTAATGTGGTGTGCATGCCATCCCAGTATGTGAGGCACAGTTGGAAACTGCCAGGGTAGGCTGCTTGCTTGACTAATGCCTAGAAGGAGTCAATATACTCATCCAGCATCCTTTTCCCTTGCCCATACTGCTCCCAGTTATGTAGCACTAAAGCAGCAGTTTTGGCAGGGTCAATTGGGAAGAACTCTGCCTGGAAGTCCCTTTCAAAGGCAGCCCAATCTGCAAAACTTCTGACACCTCTGGGGCATTGAAACACCCACAGTGCATAGGTGGAGGCATGTCCAGCCTTCATGTATGACAGGACCCAAGCTATTTTCAGCATATCAGAGTCAAAGGCATCTCTGCTGAGGCAAATGTAGGTGAGGCAGGACTGGAGGAAATGCTCTCCACCAGACCAATTGCCATCATATGTGTCTAGGAGTGTGGAATGGTGGATTTGCACTCAGGAGGTTACCAGAGCTGCTGGAGGGACTACTGGGGCTGCTAGGGGTGTTTCTGCAGCTGGTGGTGGCATGGAGGTGGGGGGCAGGTGCTCTAGTAGTGCCTGAAGGGACTGGGAAATAAGTTTGGTGGTTTGGCAAAGGGTGGAGAGTTCAGTTGTGTGATGGGTGAGGGAAGATTGGGTCAATTGCACCTGGCTCTCTAGGTGTAGCAAGCAAGTCCAGGCCTCATCCTGCAGGGCTAGGGCCTCCAAGGGAGTGTCTGGGTTGATGAGCTGATACATAGAATTCCACAGGTGCTTAAGCCTGGTGGAGAAGTGACAGATAGGGGGCTTGGGAATTCTGTGCAGGCTATAAGGGGCTTCCAGACCAGGATTTGGAGACTTGTTCTGCTGTAAGGGCAATCTCTAGGAACAACAGCTAAGTCATGCAGCTAGCAGAGGGGAATCTGAAGTATATTAGAGCTGGTAATTGACAATACAAATAGTAACTAATCACCTAGCAGAGGGGAATCTGAAGAGAACAAGTCTATGCTCAGTGTGGTGCATCAGCAGGCAGCAGAGGCATGGGAACAACTGTATAGATAGCCGGAGATAACCAAAAGTGCTTGCCAAGGGATCACAGCAAGTTCTGGAGGTCTCCAGAGACCTCCAAGGATCTGTAGAATGCCCTGGAGTCATCAAATGAGCCTCAGGGAAGTGGAATCAGTTGAGGAGAGTCAGTGTTGGTCAGGGGCAGAGGTCAAAAAAGGAAGTCCCCTGACAGACCCTTAGTCTTCCCTATGCCCATAAGAGCCACTAAGTATTCATGTGTTGTATGCAGGAGAGGTTTAGTGCAAATAGTAGCAATGCTCTCAGAGGAAGGGACATGCATAATTATTATATCTCCCACTTGAATGCATTCATGGATATAATGATGTCTAATGTCTATGTGCTTTGCTTGTGCATGTCCTTTAGTCAATTTTGCAAGTGCTATTGAGGAGTTGTTATTGACCCTAAGTGTAGCCAGTAGGCACTGTCCAATGTCAATCTCTTCCAAGAAACTGTGCATTCACAGAGCCTGTTGTGAGCCCCACATCATCACCATGTACTCTGCCTCTGTTGCAGATAGGGCCACCATCTGTTGTCACTTTGAACTCATTATATGGGGCCCCTGGCCATCAGGAACATTTAACCCAAGGTCAAGCATTGAGTATCAAGGTCTCCACTATAGTCAGTGTCCACATAGCCTATTGGTTCAGTTGAACCTCCAAGGTCCTTTGAGTAGACAATGTGGTAGTCCAGTGTGCCTTTCACATAGGCTAACATATGCAACAGAGCTTTCCAGTGAGATGGTCCTAGGTTTGACTGAAAATGTGCAAGTAGAGTAACTGCAAATGATAGGTCTGGTCTTGTTGCTGCTGGGCTCATATGAGGGCTCCAAGGAGTTAGCAATATGGCTTGTCCTCCATGAAAGCTCACTCAGCATCTGTTTTGGGGACATATCTTCTGTAAGGATAATGCCTGATGGTAGAGGTGTGTATCTTGAGTTGCAGTTGCACATGTCAAAATGTTCTGAGGTCTTGTTATAGATACACTTTGTGTGAGAGTGAAATGGCTCTAGTGTGGGGGTCATAATGTATGGCCATGCCAAGAATAAACAATGGAGTACCCAGGTCCTTCAGCTTGTAGATCTTTGCAAGTTCCTTCTTTGCAACATCTGTGCTCTTTTTTGTGGTTGAGAGGCCAAAAGTGTTGTCATTAAATGTGTTGGTTATGGTCAACTCTGTCCTGATGGTCCATGATCTTACACATGGGTTGGCTCTAGGCCTCTAGTACCCTAGCTCAGCATAGGCTTTGTCCAGCATCCAATACCAGTTGAAACCTCCTTGCATATGGCCATATATGGTTTTCCAGAGTCATGCAAGCTTTTCTCCTGCCATGGACAACCAGGAGGCAGATGCATGTACACCTCATGTTCAAGGATACTATACACATAAGCTGATATGAAGTCTACTTGCCAGATTTCATATCCCTCCTGGGCCACCACTGCCACAGACATCCTCAGAAATTTTAGCCACAGGACCACTGCATATGTCTTGTCAAAGTCCTCACCTGCCATCTGGGAGGATCCTTTTATGACCAAACAAGCCTTTTGATGTACAACTATGCTCAAACTTGTTTGCAAAGACTCATCCACATTCTTATCCCATGGGACCTTTGATTTGTCAACCAGTTTGAAGACACCCCTTTCTTCCATTGCAGATTGCCACAAGTCAGCTCACTTCATGACTTGTCCCAATATCATGGTTAAAATCTTCAGGTGTGGGCAGGGATGCCAGATAGGCAAATGGTCCTTCTGTTCAGAGTGCCATGGCAGGTCTGTCATCAGTGGCCCAGTCCTCACCCTCAACATGCACTGACTGTTCTCTTAGTAGGGTTTCCCTCACTGTGACCAGCACTGGAGTGGGCCTCATCTGGTGGGTTGACCATCTTAGAGGTAGTGGCATTTGCACTGGTGGTGGCTGTGCCAGAATAGGTGCTCATCAGTCAGGGGCAGTGTCAGATGTGCTGGGCATGTGGGATTGGTTGTCATATGTCCAAATCCTTGGTGCTACTGTTGTTGTGTAGTAATCATGTCCTGTTGCTGAGTTGCCCATCTGGCAGTAGGGCTCCCATCTGAAGCTCATCAGGCTCTGTGAGGATCATCAGAGGATGATGTCCAATCCCCTCCTCAAAGATTACATCACACAAGGTCACAATTGACCTAGAGCCTTGGTCAAACAGACAGTATCCACTATTAGCATACCCTACTAGGCAAGTCCTCACAGATCATGGGTCAAGCTTGGACCTGATGAGTTCCTTGGGGACCTTTCCCCAGGCTAAGTAGCCCCACAGCCTCAGGTGGTTGACCTGCTGTCATCAACCTGTCCATTGCTGTCATCAACCTGTCCATGCCTGTCATGGGATAATGCCTGGATGATGAGATGTAGAGAGTAGGTTTTGAGTGGTGGGCTTGGGTAGCAGTGGCCTCTGCCCAGAGTCCTTTAGGTAAGCCACTTTCCATCAGCATGCATTGAACCCCTTCTGATATGGTTCTGTTTGCCCTCTTAACTACTCCATTTTAAGCATGGGCATAGGGCACGGTCATGTTTAGAATGATTCCATGCTGGCAGGCATAAGTCAACCATAATTCATTTGCCCATTTATGACCAGGTGTCAACCTGAAGTTCCTGTAGTTTCCTGCCTGTCTGTTGTTTGGACTCTATATGGTATGTGGGGAATATGGAGAGGGTGGTAGTCACATCCTTTTTAGTCAGAAAATAAACTGATATGTACAATGTTCCATCGTCTACTATGACCATCATGTAGGTTGCCCCACCCATAGATGGCACACTCAAAAGGCCCCATAAGTCTATATGTGCACAATTGTTTGGGTGTCCCTCCAGGTCCACCTCCGCATTGTAGGGCCACGAGGCATGTTTCCCATAAATACAGTCCTCGCATAGGCTTGATACTGAAAGGTCCCCCTTCACCACAAGGCCATCAACCAGATTTTTGGCTAGGGCAGTTTTGATTGCCTTTATACCTGCATGCCCAAATCTCCAGTGCCAGACCTCAAGAGTGGCTGGGTGCATTTGAGACCCAGCAGTTAGCGCCGTCGCCAGGGCTGTCTCCGTGCTCCCAATGGATCCCAGCAGGTACATCCCTCCTGTTCCTGTGCCATAGAGTATTTCCCTCCCATCAGGGGCTCGGAAGCGTAGCTGGCCACCACCAAATACGACACTGACTAACCTGGACAAAAAAAACAACTGGAAGAGATCCATAGTGCTCGGGACAGCGGTAGTATGCTTAGAGAAAATACATATCCTGGAAATGAGAATTGTTTTCGGCCAGAATTGGGGGGGTCCATACAGGGTCATGCAGACTGTCGGAGCCTTGGACAGTAACACAACTGCTACCCCAATGACCCTCTATCCTCAAGTGACAAATCAGGAACTAGTTGTAGTCGATTATAGCAAGTCATCGCTCGAGCCATAACAGCTGAACACGACTGAATGGCCCTGTGGTGAAGCCTTCGGGCTCGGAATTACCGAAAATCAGTCCTCAACACTCTTTCAGTAATATTGTACAGCCCCGTATCTGATGCAAAGGAAATATAAAATAACATTGCGTCACGTCGCGACAAGAATTGTAAACGCACGGAGCCCGATTCACCATTGGGACTGCGACATCCATCAACAAATCCTCAATTTCAAAATGTATTCGCAAGATGTATGTCAAATAGAATAGCGGGTAACTTGATTCCTCATGGATGCTTGAGACAGAGCACGAAGTCGTCACGAGAAAGAAACACCATGACACCAACGAAGGATACGTCATACCACGTGATCCTAGGCACAAGCAAGTAAACGCTACTCCACGAGCACTTCCTGATTAGGCGGGTCACGATCGCGTTCACGATTCCGTACGGACTTTCCTTCTTCAATTCCATTAATCATAAGCCATGCCTCCAGCCGGCGCCCTAGTTCTCCACCACGTCCACCACAGACATCCCCAGTGGTATTGAGGGTCTGCTCTTTCTCTTTCTCCTGCTCAAATGGAAGTTTCGAAACGATCTTCCGTTTGACGACAGCTGGTGGACCGTCTACCGGAACGGGAGGACTCTGCGCCCCAGCCCGAGTGACGGAACCATCAAGGCCCTTGAACCACCCGTCTTCGTTTTCCTCAGGTCCCAGAATACTGTCAACAAGACCTTCTTCCCAGCCATCCCACTCAACAACACGATGAGCCATACGCATTCGCTGCCCAGCGTTTTCGTAGAAAAGCCATTCTCTAGATAGAGCAGCTAGATCTGGATCCTTGTCCAATCGGGGCGAAGAAGGGCCAGAACTCTGTGCATATCTTCCAACCTTGACGATAGCTTCCCGGAATAATCTAGCAATGAATGGGCTAGACTGAACGAAAGCTGGAGCATGTGCGCATTGCCAGAGTGGACGCGTCGTAGTAGATTCCCAGTCGATGATGCAGGTCTAAATATTCAATGATCAGACTTAAATTCGAATCGAATAGGACGGATGGCTCACAATCTTTGTGGGATCTTCGGCGTCAACGAAGATGTTCTCAAGGCTAAGATCATGAAGATCAAGTCCGAAACTCTCCAGAACGTTGCCCAAAGTCGCTTTGGCGAGTCGCTCCATCAAATTTGCCCACCTTGCCATCTCTTTTCGAACCAATTCCTCCCTCTGGGAAAGATGTGCGATAAGGAATGTACTCCTTTGCATCCGGCGGTAATCCCGGTACATGACATCACCAGGTCCCTCCCACTCTTCTTCGCTTTCCTCGAGATCCCACTCGTCACTGTCGTCACTCTCATCACCGGGCACAGCCTTCATCCGGTGGTGTCGAGAAGAATGGATCTCGTCAGGATCTAGATGAAGTCGATGTGGAGCAGATCTTCCTTCGTTCTCGCGAATGACACTTTCTATCTCGCGCTGGGCACATGACGAAAAGTAGCTACTACAGCTAGGCCACGGTCCACGGTTGAGTTCCGTTGGGTGTACAAGTTCTCCCCTGTTGGTACCAAAGAAGGGCCATGAGATTATCGGCCCAACATGAAACTCGGAGCCGGTTAGTTGCGCCAATTTTGCTTTCACATGATTCAATTTGGACGTCACCAAATTTGACATACTCAAAGTCGGAGAGAAAGGGAAAGCAGAGTACGAGAGTTGTACAGCTTTTGGCGTAGGTGCGGTAGACGACAATGGACCATAGGGATTCGGGCCAAAGTACAATGACCCAATATCGGAGAACCGATGAGCGAACACGGGCAGAATTAGCCTTGCGAGGTTTTCTAGCAATGTGACGAGGTCATTATAGCTGAGTGAGTGGAATACAGTCCCGAGTTGTACGCCGGGAGCCTTTCAGGACAATGAGACTGGTTAATCATGCCGGATGTTATACCGATGGTGCACTGATGAAACACACCTTTGACATTAAGATGTACTCGCCACCGAGTCGATTATATGGGTTGGAGTCGTAATGGTACACAGTAGGAAGGGGAATATTGGTGTTTTGGCGGAGATAGTGCATTGTAGCAACCTCAGACTCAGTTTTCAGGCGAGGCATATACCGTCGAGCTACACTTGCCACCAATTCAGTATGATCAACCATCGTGACGAGGTAGGCCTGAAAACCGATGTCAAATACTCATAGGGCACATTGTACATAGAAACTCACCTTGTGAAAGGTTCCTGTTGGTACGATAGGCTGTCAGGTCTCAGCCCTAAACATATATCGGAAACATACCGGCACTGAGAAATTTAATCCTCCCAACAGCTACACCCCTGTGCTCGCGTACAACGTCCTTCAGCACTCTTCTATCGACGGGAAAAGGCGCTGCACTGTCTGCAGCAGCATCGGCCTTGGCCTCACGTTTGCGGTCTGCGTGTTCGATCTCCCAGCTCCATTGCAGCGGTTCAAGATGACATTCGGGGGATAGAAGGTCTTTACTGATATTTAAGGACAGGTCGTGTTCATTTCCATGCATCACAGGATAGCGTCGATGATAAGTAATGAGTATCGAAAAGAATTGACGTGCTTCTCGAGTGTCTTGGGTCGGGTTCAGAAAAGGCGAGAATCGCGCAAGAATCTGGGCTTTTCTGGAATCGCGTTGTTCAACGTGATAAGGAAAAAGATAGCGGGGGTTACGGTCGGTATCGAACGGCTGGATATTTCAAGCGCGCCGGTATCATGGCGTGCTATAATCATCCGCTAGATAAATAAGCGGATTTGGTCCTGTTTGGCATTCCCGAATCACAAGTCCCCGATTCTTAGTATTATCCCCAGTTAGATATTTTCGGACTTTTGTGGATCATCATTTTCGTGGCGGTGTTCAGTTGACCACTTCAGTTGACCACTACTTAATATCCTTCATTTCTCTCGGTCTCTGAATTCTGCAGCCCTACTTTTGTCCCCCATCTCAGTCCTCGATGTCCTCGGCTGGCGTATTAGAGCGTTTATTTTGAATGAGCCAAGATGAAACTATCTCGTGGCTTGGATTGCTTCCTTGATTGCCAAGACTTGTGATACGACGCGTCCGAAGGGTGCTGAACGACTTGAACCGAGATGCTCTGAGTCGAAATCGATACGTACGGTATAAATTTACTGGCTCCTCCTGAAAATTTCTACTTCCATGTTGACCGCCCTTCATTTACTGATAAGTACTAGCTTGGGAGGTGCGTGAATTGGTAAGGTAAATCTATCAAGTCTACTTCTGGTGGCGGTAAATTTCGGTAAATCGGCTGATGTCGTACCTTGCCGCAACTTCCAAAAACCGCACCAAGAACGTCAGAACCACTGTTCTGGAAACAACCATGACATTGCATACTTGGCTCATCCCATATGAGGGCATTTTCCGTTCGGTCGGAGGCGATCCCACAACTCGTATATGTGGTTCTCCAAAGTCATATCCGGAATAACGGTGTTCGGCCTCACCTCCTTGTTCGCTTCATTTACTTTGGATCTACTGTGTTGCCGTGTAATTGAGCCAAGCACTTCAAAGAGCTCTAAACGTCCATCTGCCCACTGAACTTCCAGTAGCAGGCCATGTTGGGAGACATTCCACTAAGCCATGTGGCTTAGTGGAATGTCTCCCAACATAAAGTAAACCCAACCCATCTGGTCGGTGGATACCCCCCTCTGTCCTGGAATCATCAGGGTCGGTAACTGTGTGCTCATGATGTTTCTCCCAACCCATAATCAAATTTGGGCTCAAAGGCTTCATGCCAGGATATTGCCACTACTGGGGGTCAATCCACCACCATCTGGGTTGGTCGGGTTGACTTTATGTTGGGAGACATTCCACTAAGCCATGACTTAGTGGAATGTCTCCCAACAGGCCATTCCATAAATTGGGACTGGACTAAGTGACCATGGATACTTATACTGAGTTGATGATGGGAGTTTAGTACCATCCTATTTTCTTTCTGAGTACCAGTACAACACAATGATCCAGGATGATAACCCATTGTCTGCCACTAAGTACTGATATCCGCACGTCCCCATAACGAATCGCTCGCTTGAAGTTTGAAAGGGCTCGTATATGAATACTCTGTACCATGGGAGAGATGTGTCTGCTTGACTAATCCGCACAAAGGGGGGGGAGTCGGCTCCAGTCCCGTAAGGTATACTACAATCACTTGATGCAGAGCGCGCAGCAACGCACGAATTTTCTTGAATTCCGCGGTAGCGGGATCGGAGCTTCGGCATTTTCGGCGATAAATAAGGTTTTCAAACTGCGAAATATAAGGTTCAGTCAACAACAAGAAGCGACTAATTTTTTGAGTTCAAGGTTGCCCGTGATCGCAGAGCTTGTTTACTTTTCCTCTCCTTTCTTGAGACGATGAAGATACTGCACCTGACTCCAATCTGTTTGACATGTTATCTTCTCTTTGACCATCAAGCTTTGGGTTCAAACCATGAGCTGATGGTCATCCTAAATTTTCCTCGAATAACATTTGTCCTGCGACACTCCATCAGGTCTCAAAGCCCTCTCACGTTTATACTTCTATGAATGATGCGACTTGTATATGAATATCCCCTGCATCAGCATACTGGAAATGGAAAGGCTCTTCTACTATGATGTGGATGCGACGACTATAGATGACTCTGTATCCTGCATGCTCATTATCGAGTATCTTCTCCATGTCTACTCATGACATTGGCCGATTGTCACATGTATTTCGTGGCGAAAAACCGTCTACCTCTGAAACCAAAAAAAAAAACATTTTTACAATACCCACTCAATACCTTGTTCACCTATATCGTCGTGTTCGATTCAGGTCAAGACTGATGTTATCGAGTGTTTTCTCAATTCATTGGCCTATTATCATGTGTGTTTCTTGGCAAAAAACTGTCTTCGTCCGAAAAAAGTATTCACACTTCGATACCTCGTTTGCTTATATCGCCGTGCTTGTTTCAGGTCAAGACTCAGATTCAGTAATATTCATCTCAAGTTGCATTTCTTGTCCATAGCATTCCTTGTCCAATTCAACGAAGAAAATTGATTTTGTAATGATTGCAAGTGCAAATGGGTTAACAAGGATGTCAGACGAAAGCGAAAGGAGTGATGATGCCTACAAACATGGTTGTGAATTTACGTACGTTATTTCTATATAAGTTCTCAGATTTCCCTTCCTTCAGCGAACAACTTTTTTCTAGCTACAAAGCTCCTATAAATAGTACTTGTTGATGACATAAAAGGAGAGTACACTGCTATACTGCATGTATCTCGGCGTTCACCTCCCGAGACATTCGTCAATTAATCATTGCCTTCTTCAGTACTCAAAGGTCATTGGAGGCATAAAGAGAATTTGTTATGTCAGCTATTGCCCCCACCCGAATCTATACCTTATTCCACCGTGGCCGAGTCAAAAAAATATGTCTTTATGATTACCCGGAGTGGACAAGCGTTCTACGATTCCATCTTGTTCCATTCTGTTTTTAATGCTATAGTCACACAATGTTTCGAGGTTTGTTATTCTCTGACTCAGTGATTGCCAACTTGGTTGAATTTTATTCTTTTCATCGCTCATTTCTCCTCTTCAAGAATTGTATCACTTTGCGGTGATCAGGATTTTGTTATCGACTCCAATGCAATAAGAGACACATTCATGGGCAATACCAAAAGTTGGCATGAGAATGCAGCAAGAAAAGAACTGGAACTATACAGAGAACGCGAATCATTCTGCCCTGAAAAGAAATTTTCATTGTGGATGTTTGGAGACCGCCTTTCTTGCCTCAACCCCCTCTTCCGGCGTCGCAAGGACGAAATCCTTCTTCAGATAAACATGCGGCTTCCTTTGAGCGAATCCACGAGCTATCGTCTTGTCTTCGTCGGCGACAATCTCAGGTTTCTGTTGACCAGATGTAAGAAAACTAGAGTCAAGTAGCGTCTTCTGATGATCTACCATGATCAATGATGTCCGAACACCAAAGACAGCGTCGCTAGTCAAGTAAGGATCGCCTTCAAAATACAGAGCTGTGGTGAGCTTCTCAAATCCAGGGGCCTATATACTCGTCATCAGCTGGTGTAGAATCCGATACAAGCGAGAAGGGACAAACTTCGATCACCATGTGTAGATGAGCAGGCCGATATACATGGCGCCCTAACCGCTTTAGCAAACCTCCAATGGGACCATCACTGGGAATAGGATATGAAGAAGGCCTGGAAGGTCCACACAATAAGATAGTGGTTAAGATAGATGACATTTTCGACTTGCATAACCGCGCGGAAGGAATAAGAGCCATCTTCAGCAGACATCAAACGCCCACGACAATCAGGTTTGTCACGGTTAGTATACTATACCCAGAGTCTGAACAAATAGCAACCTCAATGAAAACCCGAGACATACCTGAACATCGTAGAGGCCGTTAGTGTCCGCTTCCCAGGTATCAATTACGGCGCCTGCGATGGGATTTCTTTTGGTGTCCAGTACCCGTCCTTCAACGAACATGTAATCGCCCTTTCCTTCGGATGCTATAGTTTCACCGTTCGCGACTAAGGAAAGTCAGCACGCAATGCATTTATGACAATGGAGTAGTATACTATGCTCTGCGTCCTCCGTGAAGAATGGACCAAGTACGGTTGATTCCGTAGCCGTCGGCGGCTTCGCGTTATTTATTATGTCGACGAGTGTAGATACCCCCAGCACATCAGATAGAAGTATAAATTCTATGGGCAGTATCTCTCAATGCCCAAGTTTAAGTTGCATGAATTATGATGACATCACCTTGCCGTATATCGCTACACATCTGCCCAGTATGCGTTAGAAATCGGATCGCAGACCTTAAATGTCGCTCAGACGATTCAATAACGAATTGAACAGTTCGGCATACATCCACTCTTCATTTGTAATGGATGTTTCGCGGATGAACCCATGTAGATGGTTGATCTGCGGTTTCATGAGTGCATATCTCGAAATTTAAACGTTGGCACTACTTACGAGACTTCCGAATATAAATTTCATTCTTTCATCAGTACCTAAGCAACTAAATAAGCAGACGATCAAGCAGTGGTGACAAAATCAGGATCTCCCGACAATTTGAGTCGATAACATGAACATTGCTTGTGATCGAGTCTGCAGACATGTCCATTATCTTGGGCAACTTCGAGAGATCGACACCATGTTGAGCAGCAAGTTGGTTAGCTTTGAGAGCCGGTTCAATGACAGAGGCGTTCGACATGATTTGGTAGCGGAAGAAGTATTATGAATCTTGCCAATTGTGGGATAAAAGTTATATAGCGGTTCGAGGAACGTGAGTAACGTCGGAGTATACACAGCTTGATACACAGAGAAGATGCATGTGTGGTATATCATTGATATATTTGGAATGGATGAATTGGTCATCCACGTCTCCTGACCAGTGCGGGGTAAAGCCAGTAGTATGAAACCGGTGATTCGCACCATATATACAAATACACCCTTTCCAAAAGTATGGAGGTAGTTATTGGATAAACAACCACCACCTCTTCGTCTTCCACAAACGGCCAACGTTCAGTTTTCAGAGACATTCTCGCTGATGCATGATATTTAATTTTGCCCATAATTAGGGGCATTCAAGTTCCTAGGTCTGTAGAACTCGATCAATCGGCTTTGGTACTTCCAATTCAAGTGTTGGTCCTCGCACGACCTTCGTCTTAGACGAGTACCAGTGACCTCAATGCGTTTACAAATCACCTCGGAGCTCCCGAGAATTCCTGTGTACCTCCTCTATGAAAAACATCATTGCTGATAAAAGGTTTCTCACCTCTTCGCCAACTTAAACGAACTAAGCAATTTCCTCCCGATGCCCCAGCCTTTCGTCTACAATGCCCTCCCTTCACGCGTGATCTTTGGGACGGGAACAATAGTTCAAGTCGCACGCGAGGTTGTGAACTTGAAATGCAGCAGAGCCCTTGTCCTCACTACCCCTCAGCAAGTAGAACAAGGACAAGTCGTGAAAGAGCTCCTCGGCGTTTTTTGCGTGGGTCTCTACACAAATGCGACAATGCATACGCCTACGGACGTTACTGATGATGCTATGCTTACTGCCGGGAAACTCCGAGCAGACTGTGTCGTTGCCGTCGGTGGTGGTTCTACCATTGGCTTAGGGAAAGCGATCGCTCTGCGGACCGACCTCCCTCAGATTGTGATACCTACGACATACGCCGGCTCCGAGGTATGTATATCTCTCCACAAATTTTCTTGTGTCAACGCATATCTGCACAGGCAACACCAATAATTGGTCAAACAGAAAACGGCATCAAGACAAAACAAAATACACTGAAAGTCCTCCCAGAGGTCATCATCTACGATGTCAATCTCACTCTGAGCCTTCCTCTGAAGATGTCCGTGACGTCAGGGGTCAACGCTATCGCACATGCCGTTGAGGCTCTGTACTCGAAAGAAGCCAACCCGATTATGGATCTACTCGCGCAAGAGGGCATCACAAGTGTTGCTAGTGCACTGCCCACAATCATGCACACGAAGGATCCAGAATTGGTATCACAGGCGAGGAATACTGCACTTTACGGCGCTTGGGCGTGCGGGGCTTGTTTAGGTGCCGTTGGGATGTCGTTACACCATAAGCTCTGCCATACACTTGGTATATGCTGCGTTTATTCATCCGGTTCAGCGTGGCTGATGCGTGAAATGTAGGCGGAAGTTTCAATCTCCCTCATGCTGAGACCCATACCGTCATACTTCCCCATGTCATTGCCTACA
The DNA here is from genome assembly GCA_017657295.1 of Termitomyces sp. DKA64. NCBI lineage: Eukaryota > Fungi > Basidiomycota > Agaricomycetes > Agaricales > Lyophyllaceae > Termitomyces > Termitomyces sp. DKA64. The sequence continues at coordinate 17,039 of JAGGAV010007907.1, read as the reverse complement.
ACGCTCCGTTCGCAATCGACGCAATTGCGAAGGTCGCTTCAAGTCTCGGGGCAGCTAATGCAGCCCAGGGAGTATACGACCTTGCAAAGGGGCTCGGGGCTCCCTACTCCCTCAGACAGCTCGGTATGAAAGAGGAAGACCTGGAGAGCGCAGCTGAAATCGCAGTCACAAACCAGTACCCTAATCCTGCGCCATTAGAGAAAGAAAAGCTTTTGAAGTTATTAAGAGATGCCTGGGCTGGGAACCGACCGGAGTAATCTTACTGTCACGTTGCTATTGATACCAATACAAGATTTAGTCACATAGGCTACCCGAGCAAACTCGGAGAACCCAATCCTCAGAACCTAAACAGTTTCCCAAAAAACCCTGGTTGTTTTTCCACTTTGTCTGGAATTTCATCGTCATAATACACTTTGATGCCCCCATTCCGCGCATCGATGACGACTTCATCGCCTTGCCATTCCTGTCCTTCCATAATCGCAGAATAATCCCCAATGAAGCATTTATGCATCCTATCGACATCACTGAATGTGCTTAAATGCATCAACACATCAGGTGAGAACTTCGTGTTCCCGTGCGATTGTCTTATCGAGAGGAGGCCATTGAAAGGTCGAGGAAGGAAAATGGTAACAGCTCCGTTAGAAGCGTCGATAGTTAGATAGAACGGTAACCTCGGTGCGTGTGGTGCGTGCTGGTTGGATTTATGAGATCGATATACCTGATATTGAAGATAGCGCATACCAGTGTTACCCTGATGGGACCATTCATTACCTTGGTATATATTGTCGACCGTTTCCTAGGTATTACTAGATCATCTCTCAGGGTATATGGGGCGAGAGTGATCTCCGCGTCAATCGATCCATTGCTTGACTTGAGATACAGGTTCCTCCTGGTCTCTTCCGTCTCATCAGGCAACAGAGAGGGAAGGAACACACTTGGTATTGACAAAAAAGGGTCCAATAACCAGGTACCCCTCACAGAAGCATTGTCACGAGAGATAGATATGTAGTTGCTTGGCTTCATGGCAGTTTGCCTCGCAAGCACCAGGGAGTCCGGCGAGGATGCGCTTGAAACCGGTGCATGAGGAACCAGCGCCGTGTATGTGGGAGGCGGATCATCCTGTGATTCCTTCAACTGCAATGAGAAGTGACCAAGAAAGAAAGAATTTCTGATTGACACTCACATACACAGACGGGGGGTCCGCTGGGGTAGGTCTTTTGCGTTTATCATCTCCGTCTGAGGGCAAAATTATCATGCCGGCTGTTCTCATCTAATCCAATGAAGTTGGGGCGATATAGGTCACTGGAGCCCTTACCCGAGCTTCTGGTTGATATACTAATAGCGAAATGCGCTGCGCAGTGCTTCGGCTGGTCACAAGGTCGTTATCCCAAAATATCTGCCGTGACTCTAGGTGCGCTATGTATGTACGTAGTGGGACTGAGCATTGACTTAGCGGCCGGGAGCCAGCAGGCAATGGACAAACCGCAGCATCTGCGCCTGTACGCATGGTGCTGATATCGATCAGCACTCGTGGTCGTCTGAGTGTACTGCAGTGCCTTATAACATACAATACCGATGTAAGGATGTACTCGGCACTGAAATAAATAGCGTGTCCGGAATTGGGTGCGGCTACCTTGGCTTACAAAGACGACAAAATCTCTTCAAGCGACTATCACGACCACTGCAGGACAGGGTCATGTTTCGATGTTGTGTCGGGCACAAAGAGTATCATCGTTCCCATTACGACCAGTCCGTTACATCAGACATGCTTCTTCGTCACCAAGGGCCCACACACGCGGCCAGAACCTTTCCACTCGCTATCAAAAATTGGAAAAATCGCTTCGAGAAAAGGAAGGACCAGCACGAGATATTGAGTACTTGGTGAAATGCCCAAATGTTAGTGGGACGGTTACCAGCATCCTTCAGAAACGCATAGAGACATTCTATGGTTTTGAAATACCCAAAGAGCCTAGGCCGCCGCAGGACGATGGTATGTAACTCGTTGTCCCTTATTGAGAGCTAATACATGGTCACCAATTCAGAGTGCTGCATGTCGAACTGCGCTGTTTGTGTTTACGACCTGTACGAGGAAACGTTGAATGAGTACCGCAAGTCTATCGTAGATTTGCGCACGGCACTCTCTGCTCGTAATATACCGGAGAAGGAATGGCCTCAGAACTTGCGCTCAGGAACAACTCCGACAACGCCTGGGGACAGGAAGGAAGCAGTATTAAGTGCATTCGAAGAATTGGAACGGGCATTGGCGAAGAAGCAACAGGCAGCGGAGGCAAATATTTCTGCAGGTCATTAGTCGCGTACCCCATATCGTTTTGGAGACGTCTAACGACTCTGCCGCGTGGCATACAGAGTCGTATTGTGAAGCTCGAGAACAGGCAAATGTGACTCGCCGTCGAGCTCGCAGAACCAGTTGGATCAAGATTTTTACGAACTTGTACGATGGTCTGCAATGGATTCTATTTAGCCATCGTTAAGATAAACTGGTGCGTCGTTGAGACTGCAATCACCGCACCGCCATCTACTTGGGAAAGCGTGGATCTTTAATTAACGCAGATCTTGCAAAACCGTCCCGTGTGAGCTATCGAGATTTACCTTTTTGCAACAACTTACACGTCTATAAGTTCTGGGCATTTTCCGACATCCCTAACAATGTTCCATTGCGAGAAATATCTAGGTTATCACGGAAGGTTGAGAAGCGAGATTCCCCTTTCACTTGCTGAACAGTGTTCAAGACCGCTATGGGCAATCTTCGGATGGTTCCTTGTCTGGGCTAATGTCATACGGAGTACTGAAACAGCATAGCAATAAGATGACTGGATTTTGGTACTTATTCACGGCGAGCTCCTTCCAACTGCCGGAATCAGACATCGGTCATTTCTTATAACACTCTGGCTCCTGCACCAAGCCTGTAACATAATTTTGATGTTCAGAGACCACAAAAATCCGGGTGCAGCTTCTACGCAGTGTTTATCTGGTAGTCATAAAGCGCTGAGCGATCAAGAAGGTTCCTCCATATTGTAATTTTGAAACCCAAACTCATCCAAGCCCGCTTCTTCCTTCGGTTCATGTTCCTTCGCGAATCGAGTTCGGTTCTAGTCTGATGTAAGGATTGTCGCAGAATTGAAAGACTCGCCACTGATCAAAGGACCTTAACGCTCGGGATCAGACAGGTTTCTGCCCATCTTTAGTTCCTTTAAACGAGGGAATTTGTTGTCTGCACTCTGGAAGATCTCCTAAAGCATCATTGGAAGGTTCAGCGGTTAGTTGTCGCAATCTCCATCTTTCAAGAGCAGGATACACCTGTAACGAATGAGTCCAGTACGTAAGAAAAAAGTGTTTGACTGACCAGCAAGTCAGACCATACGCCTCCATCCGAGGTACTTGAGCTAAGTTTGTCAAACTCGAAAAATAGTTTTTCCAAGGAAGGCAGCTCTGATGCCAGGAGTGACAAAAGTTGTGGACTGAGCACAGCAATGGACATTTGCAATTCTAAGAGGCGGTCTTGTTCAGAGAACGTTTGCACAATTTTTTTGACATCCTCGTAAGATAACATGTCAACTGAGAGTTTCAGTGATAGCAGAGAGTCCCGAAATTGACCCAAGTACGAGGTAGTTTGGACGATGTCAGGATAGAGTTCTATGTCCAAATCTAGAACTTGTAGCTTCGGAAGTTTGACCTGGAAAAACTCCTGAGCATACCACCGCTCTGCTGTGGGATACATTGAGTACTGAATGGGTGCTCCAGAAGATGTTCTGAGTGTAAACGCAGGACGTGGGTCACCCCCGCGCTGTCCTATTGCCGGATGCTCACAAATGGGTGCCATAGACCGAATGTCTCGAGTTGAGGACAGTACCGTAGCTTTAATAAAAAGGAAGAAAGGTCAAATATATAGAGACTCCGCAGGGTCGAGAGATGGAGAATGCGCAAGGTGGCGTGATGGTTGTTAACGAATGGAGCAAGAACATTGTTAATAATAGATTCGTGGTCGGTGGAGCAGTAGGCATGGGAAAAGACGATGCTTAGCCTTTCAAGCAGGGGGAAAATAATTGTAGGCGATAAAGACTGATAGCCCTCCACAATGATGTCCAGAATCAGATTCCGTAATTCTTTGACCGAGGCAAAAGTAGGTGTAATGAAATGCATAGAAAGTTTCAGTTCCCGGCAGTGACTATTCGCCCTAGAATGAAGTTCTAAGGAGTCAAGTCTTGAGAGACCACTGAAAAAATGCAAAATTTGATCTTGTGCCATGATTTCGCGAGATTTATATTTTCCAATTCGGAAGACTTCAATGAGTGAGTTGTGCATGCTTGGTACCTTTTGGCTTCGGAACAGAAATATGGCCTGAGATAAGACGTGTGGCGAAAGCTCCAGAGAACGGACATGTTGTGATGCAATGGGCAACCTGTTGAGATTGAGTCGCATGCCCTGGAAAAAAACGCCTTAAGCTTTAAGAACCTACGCCAAAACGGCAAGGGCCTTGAGAACCTCGTTAGGACCTCTAAGAACAACCCCACGATATTTTTCCTTCATAGCAATTTCAAACATTGCATGGTTGACAGAGTATAGTGTCTTAAGGAATTTAGCGGGTAAAAAACTGGCAATCCGATTCCATATCTCGAAGGGAAGGTTGACGAACAAGAGCAAGACAAAACACCATGCATCGTAACCAGATCAACAGATCCAATCTAGGTTGTTCTTGGACATCACCGAGGATAACAGCTCCCTTTCTCGTCCTTGCAGGAGATTCGAGGTCAATCTGTCACAATGACAATGTCATCATTGGCCATATCACATGAGTATGTAGTGCTACATATTCTACATAGACCAAACAACCTCAAGTTCAACAACACAACGTACACGTTTAGAAGGTGGACGGGCGGTGAGCAACAAAAGTCGAGCGAGCCTTGGAGACACGGTGAGGGAGGGGGAACTTGAGCTTGGGGACCAGAAGCTGCTTTATATAAGGGCGGCGAACATCCTCCGTTTTCTCGATCTCCACAACGCGGAGGATCTGTCCCGTTGATAAGCATACCATATATGCCAAAGAAAATGGTCCAAACGCACGTGGATTGACCGGAAACGGGCACGGTGACGGGCGGCCATGTCCTGGTAGAGGGTCTTGACAGCGTCAGCCCGCGAAAGCTCACGGAACTCCTTGTACATGTTGTGGGTTCCAGAGCGAGAATCGTAACGAAGCCAGATGCCGAAGTTCTTAACCTTCAAAGGCTTCTTTTCGTGGATCTAGAAAAGGTCATATAGACCGGTCAGTAATCCCGCTCCGCCTGCCTCTTGAGGGCTGCAAGGGACATATGATACACACAACATTGACACCAATGATTTCGCCACTGGCTTTCTTGACTTTTTTAAGCTGCCTAGAGGGTTATGAGATCAGAGCGAAGGGGGCAAAAACGCAGCCACGCACCTAAGGAAATACCAGAAGCGGGACTTGGCGACAACCTCGTTGGGCGCGAAAATGCGCATACGGTAGATTTTGGGAGTGGGCTCAGACTCCGTAGGGAGATGGCGCCCAACGACTTGGTATTCTTGAAGGCCCATTCTAAAGCGATGATGTGAGATACCGTTCAACTTGCATTGTGGCCTATCCACAAGTCCAGCGTTCCATCCATCCTCCATCCACCAAGATTTCGATACAAATTCATTTGTAGTGATGTCTTCTGCATCGAAGAAGGCCAGAACAATGTAGAGACACTCACATAGTCGATTGTCGTTGTCTTGAGGCTGTCGGTTATGGGGCAGTGTCCTCTGCTGGACGCAAAATTCGGACTATTTACTCTTGTTATTATCAAACCTGCTCGGCAAGACGGCATTCTCATATAAATGGCTTCTGACTCAATTGGGCAAACTTGATCGTCCTCAGGTTTCGCTACCTGCAACTCTTGCATATATGTTCTTTTGTTTGTGAGTCTTAAGCTCTCCATCGCACCTGCATAATATTTGACTTCGAATCAAAGTTCGGATTCCACTATCCTGACCTTGTGCGATTCTCGCCAAATCGAACCTATTGTATCTTGTTCGAAATATCATTGTCAGTTTTCCGCCAGTAGAAACTGAGGTCCTGTAAGGCCTATAGCTTGTCATCCAGCTGGACAACGTAATTTTGCGCCATTCTGATCGTTGAAGAAGGTAAATAGAATATCATTGTCCTTACAACGTATTCATCCCTGACTGACCTATCTGCTGTCTTTTGGTGTTTCGTTTCATCAAAATAAGGGCTTGTTTGCGAAGGTACAATCAATCGGTCACCATGATTGTGAGAGTGATTTTCACTATTTTCGGTATAGGTGGCATTGTGTGCGTTCGATATTTTGCTCTAGATAACTGAGTCTATCTGACCTTCAATGGTAGCGTTGCCTTTGTGCATAGTGTAACTCAGAAAGTCGGGATTTGGTTTGATCTCCGGTGCAAGGGAGTGAAGTCAGTTTTTGCGCCGGATCAAACTGTTCATCATTCCGCCCTAATTCTTGTGCCATGTGCCGTGACGGTCATCTTTAGTACCCACCAGAGTTCGTACTACCAGAGCCGGATTTCACTTGTTAGTATGAGACCTTCTTCAACCCTGGGTTTTGTGGCGAAGATTCTCCTGCACAAAAATTCGAAAATCCTGCCGACTAGGCTGTCGTCTTTTTCAATACCCAACACTGAGTCGCGTGCCATACCCTATGCTGCTCAGATAAATCCACCTCTTGTCCCGGTGTGTCCACCCAAGAACGCTACTGCATCATAGACTCTCTGCTCAGTGCCATTGCTGTTATCGTAACAACTAGACGGATTGTACTCAGGGTTCGAGGGACATTGCGTTATCTATTTGTATCAACATCTACTATAGTATTTTTTTTTACTTCCTACTTACACTTCCAAGCTCTCCCAAGCTGAGATATTGAGCATCAATATAATCTTCTCTCTGTCGATTCGTAGCTTGTCACAATTATGTGTCACTGTGAGTGACCCATGCGTTTCTCCAACGTCATTCGCACTTTCCACCGGCACGTACACTCTTCAGTCAACCATGGCACAATAAATGCTTCGGAAATCGCCCATTTCTCGCGTCTTTCTTCACAGTGGTGGGATGAGCGAGGAGAGTTTGGGTTTTTACACAAAATGAATCCGGCACGAGTCCAGTTCATACGGGAAAAGCTGGAGGAGGTATCATTGCGCGAACATGAGGGGGAGGAGGCTCCTCCACCGAAAGGTTTGCGCGGTCTGGATGTACTGGACGTCGGATGTGGTGGTGGACTCTTGTCCGAGGTGGGTATGTTCGATGTGTACGACCCTAAGAATTCTCATCGTCCATGCAGAGTCTCGCGCGTCTTGGGGCTACCACACTAGGAATAGACGCTTCCGAGTCGAATATAAAGATTGCCCAAGTGCACGCGTCGACGGACCCGAAGCTTGAGCATCTTTCCTACCTCCACTCTCCGGTAGAGTCGCTCCTGGAGTCCTCAAAACGGTACGATGTTGTCTGTTCCATGGAAGTCCTCGAACATGTCGACCATCCTGCAACTTTTCTTTCTTCATGTGCTGAGATGGTTAAAGTGAGTTTTTATGTGTCTTACTTGTCCCAAGCCCGACAATGTACCCGCTTAGCCTGGCGGCCATCTTTTCCTTTCCACCATATCCCGAACGCCACTCGCTTACTTCCTCACTATCTTCCTTGCCGAGAATATCTTTCGCAAGGTCTCCAGAGGCACACATACGTATAGCAAATACATCAAACCTACGGAACTTGTCTCGTTCTTCCAAAAGTATCGGTCGTCCTCCGTGGATCCCCAATATCTCGAGCACGCGACACTTCCTAAAGCGTGGATCTCCCCTTCATCCCCTGAGTCTCCGCCTTCTACGGAAGCGGAGGTGCGAGGTCTCATATATCATCCATTGCAGGCGACATGGTTGCTTGCTTCGCGGGATGCTTGGGCCGCTACAGATTGTAATTACATATTTTGGGTTCGCAAGCCATGTCTATAATTTTGATACGTTTTCAATGTCATATTCTTTGGAGTTGTCTGTCTCGTTGATTCTGAGCGGGGCCGAGCTAAATTCTGAACGCGTCTGAGATCTATGATCTACCTAAACGCAGCCTGCACCGCATAACATTTACAAACTTGACTCTAGATCTGTCTCTTCCACCTGCTTCCATGGCGTCGTCCAGTAGCACGGCCCAGAAGAACTTTAATGTTTCAAACAACATTATAGAATTATCACCTCAAGATGAGATCTATCGTTTCGATCAAGAGGCGAAGAAAAAGCTCGATCGAGAGGCCCCCTGGACAAAGGAGTGCGTCACCTATAGTCTTATCATTTCGTTTCCTCTGGACTCAAGATGTCTTCTGAAGCCCACACTATTTCAAAGCGTGCAAGATCTCTGCTGTCGCGCTAATCAAGATGGTACGCTGCCCAAAGGTTTGATCGCGCCACGGTGGATGGTTGAACGATTGCCACAGGTTATTCATGCACGCTCAGGTGTACCCCATGAGATTATGGGCCTTATGCAGGGAAAGGTTGTCGGGAATACTATCGTGGTTATGGATTCCTTCGCCCTCCCTGTACAGGGAACAGAGACGCGTGTAAGTGCGGCGAATGAGGCCAACGAGTACATGGTGGAGTATATCCAGGACAGTGAAAAGGTGAGTCCTTTATCAATTTGCTTCCTTGGGAAGCTCTCTTTCTCGCTACGTGACTCAACGTTTCTCTCTTTGGCTGATAGGCTGGTCGACTTGAGAACGCGATTGGGTGGTATCACTCTCACCCAGGATATGGCTGCTGGCTATCGGGCATCGACGTCAACACACAAATCATCAACCAGAAATTTCAGGATCCGTTCGTCGCAGTCGTCGTAAGTTCTAGACGTCCGCGTCTTCCCCATCCATGGCCCAACAATTTCTAGATCGACCCGAATCGTACCATCTCCGCAGGCAAAGTCGACATTGGCGCCTTCCGTACATATCCAGAAGGATATACTCCCCCAAACGTCGCTGCATCCGAATATCAGTCCATTCCCTTGCATAAGATTGAGGACTTTGGTGTCCACGCCAACCAATATTATCAAGTAGATGTAGAGATCTTCAAGTCCAGTCTCGATAATGAGTTACTTGCGATGCTTTGGAACAAGTACTGGGTGAACACCCTCAGTTCCAGTCCCTTAATCTCGGTGTGTTCTAATCCCTTTCCTCCTGAACGAAGGAACCGAGGCAATTTTGGATATAGAACAGAGCGTATTCCGTGTCTCAGCTTTCTGACCTTCACCAAAAGCTCTCCAAGGCGCAGTCGACTGTTGCCTCCACCCGAGCTTCCGTTCCCAGCTCGAAAGATAAAGACGGAAATACTAAGGTTGCGCATACCTACTCTAGCCCGCTGGGTCTTTTCTGACGCGAACTTGACACATAGGGAAAGGAAAAGGAGGAGAAGAAAAAGGAAGATAATCAACTCGCAAAGAGTGTCAAGGATAGGTACTTTCTATTCGTCTATTCCATTGAACTGGATTAGGCCTGACAAGGAATTTGCAGCACGAAGATCGCTGTCGAGGCGCAGCATGGTCTTATTTCACAAGTCATCAAAGACGTCATATTCTCAATGCGCCTTAAAGGAACTCAGCCTTCAGGTGTTTCACGAATTTCTGAGGTCACGGACATGGCGATTGGTTGATAATTTGTATTGTCGTTCGACTTTTTTGTGTTTTGACGTTGTGCTCATCACATGTATCATTATCTATCAATACGAAGCTTCACACCTGTATGATGAGGATGCATTGGAAAATTTCAATTTGAGTTACGCCTAAAGACAGCACGACTGCCCAGCATGAAATTGCATAGACAACACCAATTGACTTCGGACAAAGGAGGGCGTCGTTGCAGGACGATGGAGTCCGTGTTAGATTTTTGACCTTATGCAAGGGAGTCGGACCCCTTGAGATCCTGTATGATTGGAGTGGCAGGGGTTGTGTTTCGAGAGACGTCAGTTCAAGGGAAGGAAAAGTGAAATAAATGGGATACTGGAGAAGATGGAGAAGTTGCAAGGGTTCGTCGTTTTTTTTCTTGCATTGCGAAGTTCAACGAAGTCTATCAGTAAGAGTGCAGTACTGCAGTGACCAGGTCCGAGTCGCATTGTTGGAGGGTACGGAAGACGAATTTAAAGTGGAGAACTTCTTATTGATGCTCCTACCTGCTGCCCTCCATACTCCCCCCAATTCCTATACTTATTTACTAGTCCATTTTTGCAACAGCGACCTGGCCATTATTCAGGACCAAATCCCCCATTGGACGTCGGCCTAATGGTCTAGTAGTATGATACTCCCTTCGGGATTCTTGGATCTCGGTTGTTCTAAAGCCTCATTGGGAGTGGTCCTGGGTTCAATTCCCAGTTAGGCCCACTATGACTTAGAAGTGTCTTGCTTTGCTTTATTTTTGTTTATGCTTTGGGTCTTCGGAACGATCTGCTGACTCGTTCGTTTCCATTTGTTGCAAGTGTATGATCAGCGTTCTATCACGCTGCATAGTACCTCGACGCATTATGGCCTTACCATCATCGGCTTCGACCTACGATGGTTGGACTCGGGACGAGCTAATTGCTCGACTAATAGAGCTTGACAATGCCCAGGCTCGAACAAAGCAACGACCGCCATCTCCAAAGTCTCGCATCAAAAAGACCTTCCAATTTGACGCTCATTCGAGACGCAAGATCGCGTTAAAGTTCTGTTACTCTGGGTGGGAGTATGGGGGACTTGCATTTCAAAATCAGAAGACTACGCTCCCTACGGTGGAAGGAGTGTTATTTGATGCACTAGTCAAAGCCAGACTAATCGATCCCGAGGGAGGTTTGGACGGTTGCGGATGGGAGAAATGTGGTCGTACTGATCGAGGAGTCAGTGCCGCTGGCCAGGTCATCTCGTTGTGGGTCAGGAGTGCCCTTGGATCCGAAGCTGGGGTAGAGGACCGCCCTTTTGATGTTGTCAAAGCTGCCTCGACATCGCTTAGCTCGGAAACGGCAGCAGGCCCTGCGAATGATTACTCGCTGCCAAAACTTGTGGAAGGAGAGAATGCAATACCAGGACTTGAATTCGGATTCGACGAGGACGATTTGGCGGACGTGCCTCTCAATTCGAGCCTGTCCAAGCCTGCATCGACTCAAAAGAATAAATACGAACATGACTACCTTCTTATTCTAAACCGTCTTCTTCCACCAACAATTCGGATATTAGCCTGGTCCCCAGTCTCTAATGACTTCTCCGCCCGATTCTCGTGCACCTACAGACACTACAAGTACTTCTTCTCAACGAAGACTGCCCCAGGAAGTATACTTGATATTGGGCGCATGCGTATTGCCGCATCCTACCTAGTTGGGGAACACGACTTCCGCAATATGTGTAAAATAGACCCCTCCAAACAAATCACCATGTTCAGGCGAAAGGTCTTGAGTGCCGAAATCGATCCCATATCAGTCGACGCCGAGGGTAACGGGAACTACGTCTTCAATCTCGTCGGCACTGCTTTTCTCTATCATCAAGTACGCCACATCATGGCTGTTCTTTTCATGGTCGGCCATCGACAAGAGGATCCTTCCGTTGTCACTTCCCTGATGAACGTGGAGGAAGGCCTAGAGCCAGGTGCCGCTGAGATAGTGAACTCTAAACCAGAGTACCAAATGGCTGATGCACTACCACTTTTGCTTTGGGATTGCGGATATCCCGAAGGAGAGCTGGACTGGCGGACCACAAATGGAGCACCCCTTTCAGATGGTCAGGAAGGCGCACGAACTGAGCTATATCAGCAACTTCATTCGATACATTCGCGATCGCAAGTTTACACAGCATTGAATAATCACTTCCTCCTCGCTGCGTCTCGTTTTCATCTACCAAAGAACATGCTCCCCGCGCTTTCTACACCATCATCAACCCCACAAGTAGCAAAGCTTATGATATCACTGGGAGGTGGAACCTACAAACGCACATGTCAAGACAAGTATACACCACTCCTGAAGAGGAATCGGTTAGACCACGTGGACATTACGAATGAGCGATGGAGACTCGGAAAGGGATTTCGGCGAAATGAGAGGAAGAAGACGCTTGATGGAGATGGAAGTATCGATGGTGATCTCGATGGCAACGAGTAGGCTATTTTCAACCAATCTCGTGTTGATTATGCTGTGTCTAGAAACAACACACATCACTAGTGAGTCGCCTCGCCTCACCGCCTCATTGTCATAACTCATACTTCCAATAGCATAAGGAACAACCGAGATCAGACGTCGTTTCGTTGTCTCGAGCGCCGCTTGAGTCCATCATGCAGCACGCCCCCGGGGTCAAAATCTATCGACAGTTGTACGCGCTCGATATTGAATCAACACAACAATCCATAATACTCTAACTGAGGTTGTGTTAACGTTCGTGAGCCGGGATGTAAATGCTGCCATAAAGGTTTGTCCTGCAATAGAGGGCCTACTAAACATCCATTTTAATACTTATGGGCAAGGTTCCGCCACACGCAGCTTATGACTCTTACGCAAGTAAGGCGTTAGACGCTCTTCATATCCATCAACGCCAAAATGTTTGGTATTGACGAACCGCTAACTTTCTCACTTACGAGTCAATTCATGCATCACTTGACGCGGCTGTCGCCAGAATCGTCTACTTCCTCACCTTCGCTCACCTTGAGGGTCTATGTATACTGAACTTCAGGAAAGTCGACACTGGCGCGCGAGTCGTAGCATCTTAATCTTCTCTCTTTCACACACACACATTCTCTCTCCTTGATATTGCCCTGGATGGTCTTATCAACTAAAATTCTCTCTCGATCATCGCTAGGTCTCAGGATTATTCATGATATTTTTTCGCTGATTTGAGCCTTTCTTTGACTCAGGATCTCCGTGACATAGTCCATCAAACAGCTCATACAAGATCGCGTTGCTGTAGCTTTCATTGTTCTTCGACCCATTTGGTGGATGCAGGTCATTGATATCGCTATCACTGCAATTTTTGGCCGAGAAATCAATCCGAACGCAACGTGGTACAGCTTTCTTTCTTGCTTTTGCTGGCCAAAGAATCGGGCCGGAACCTGGTCTTGGCCTGTGCTTAGCGCAACGAGCACTTGTATACGCGGCACCTAGTTTGTGAGTTTGACGCTTTTCCTGCTCAATGAATAACCTTCTGTCACAGGACTGCATGCACAACTTTGGCCTTTATCATTCATGTGAGCATACTCTAATTATCTTGTTCGGGACGCATATGAATCATTGCGTCGCTGTTAGATGCTTTTGAATATGCGCTCTCCTCAGTCAAGCGTACCTTAGCAAGAGACTCTGGTACTGTGGTTGTGGCAGGTACAGCGTGGTCCTCGTCGTTATAACCTTCTCTTAATGGTGCATGAATTAATGACCATGCCATAAATTGTGTGGTAGACTGCGTTATTGTGTTTTCGTGATATGATGCTATTAGCCTCTGAGACGATCATTCATACTTCTAGAGTATGGCTCTAAAAACGAGGACACTGGACAATGAAACGTACTGTGATTTCCCAAACCCAGTCATGTGGACCAATCCGGGACGAAGCTGTTCACCTATGTGCTGATCCATTTTGTACTCTCGAGTTCCAAGATTTCTTCAATGATCGTTCTAGCATGTATGATCCCTTGATTATTGTTGTCCAAGGCCATGATTTTCTCTCTCCCAGTTTAACTACAATATCTGAGGGTCTGCATGATAAATATCATCGGGCTTCGACTTTTACCAGAGCCGCCGGGCTATTTTCGGAAGTGGACAGTAATTAACAATGATCGTTTGCGTCATGTTTTCAGCCTTCTAGGAACTCTAGTCCATAGCGCGCCATGCTCTCGCATGTGTCATGAACTGGCAGCATGACCGGGCGTTTGGTATACTATTAGCGACGTGTCAGTACGCCAGATTTTTCTGAGAACCTTCGTACCCTGACTAGCTATACTCAGTTTTTCCCAAGTTCCCGTACTGACATTCTCGGTATTCAACGGCCAACTGGTGTGATATTCTTTCGACCTCTTATAATTAGTATGAACGGAACTGACAGCTCTCCCAGGACCTTCCATGAATTTGAACGTGTCGTGGGCAAAAGTAAACTTGAACAGCGGACTCCAAATTAAAAAGGCTTTTCTTCCTGCATGGCCAGCATTCTCTAGCATCTACGCATGAGTTTTTTGACACCACGGACCCTTTGTTTCGTTGGCGTATCTTTGACATTATAAAGCATTTATTCATACTGCTGGCATCATTACCAACCCTACAACCTACAACTATGTACACCAGTGCCCCGGGAGATTTTCTGCTAGTGATACGCCTGTCTCATACCGTGAGACAGGACAAAATACTATAAAAAACTAGGAAATACCCAAATATACTAAATATAAGCTGGAAACTATATGCCTATGTATGCCGAAAACTGTAGGCAAGGGTACATACCTGGTATAGAACACCGAAGAAGCCAGAACATGCACTACCAACGATGCTAGCCAGAGCTGTAACGCTGACGTCGAGAGAACTGAGTATGATCACGCGCTATTGGCCGATCAGCGGCTGTGCCTCAGGACCCCGGCTAGAAACCTAAACGGTGCCGAGGACAGCCATGGGCGCCTATTACGATGATATTTCCCCCCACACCTCGGAAAACACGACTTTCCTGCACCAGACCACCTGGAACCAATGCATCAACTGTAACAAAGCCCATGAAAGCTGCCAGGAAAGCTTCTGGTAGAAGGAAAAAGGCAGGCGGAAGAACGCGGAACCAGCAAGTGCCGAGCAATGCGTCATCCCAGCCTGATCAATCAATAAGGGCGCGACGCCAAGAAAGGCCATGCGATACAACGACGGGAGCACACAGATGGCACGCTGGTCCGTGTGCAAACAAAAAGCTATAAAGGGGAGGGATTTTGAAGGAGGAGGACAAGCAACTACTTACCACGGCTCGGAGATACCCCAGAGAGTGGATCTCTTAGGCTTACGAGTAATAGTTGGTTCGGGTTTTTAGTTAACAATACTATCAAGCGCTTTCGAAAGTGCGAGACCGTCTCAAGCTATTGAATAAATCATATTAAAAATATATAATAAAAGTATTTTGGTTCCACGTGAATTTGCGTGTAACTAAGCCTCCGAACATCTGTGAAAACAAAGTTTGATCGGTTAATCTGATCAATTGACGGCATCAAACTTACATTTCGCATCATCTGGAGCCCATCACGAGGGGCTTTGTTGCACAAAAACTCACCTTTGGATCTCTGTGAGGAGTCCAACTTAGAAACATTAGTTTTGCTCCATCTGGGTCTTGGCCCAGTACACCTAAGGTCACTAAACCAAAGGTTCAAAACTCTCTTACCTTAAGGAAAAGGGAAACTCATCCTACTAGCAAGGGCACAGTATCTCCTTTGCTTAACCCTGAAGCTGCACTTTGACAATGAAAACTTTGTTCTTACAAGTCAGCCTCGAATAAAAACTGACCTTTGCCTCCTATTCTTGAATCAACTAGCTTGGTCAGTATCATGGAGCAAAACATCAGATATAAACTACCACTGCCTGACAGCAGGGATGCACCTAAGTTCATGCACATTGAGCCCTCTAAGGTTTGTCACTTTTTACAAAGGATGATCTCTTTGTTTGAGCATGCTGGGATCCAAGGTGATGAGGAGAGAAGAAGAGAATCTTGGAGCATGTGGATGCTTAGACTGAACAGGAATGGCTGGGCTTTGATTCCTTTGGAGATGACTATACTTGGTCTGCTTTTGAAAAAGAGATTAAGGAGTCTTATCCAGAAGCAGTGGATGACACAGGTAGTGTTGCAAACCTGGACAGAATCTGCAGAGAACATGCCAGACTAAGTAGGAATGACACCACAGAGATCCATTCTCTCATAAGGAAGTTTAGGGCAGATGCTAAGAAGTTGGCTAAGGTTACTGGGAATGGATCTCTGGTAGACAAAATCCTAGGATGCTTTACCCCAGCCTTTGCAAATGTCATAGAGGAGAGGCTAATCAGTAGGTATGGCCAGTACAAAGATCCTACTAGAAATAGGCACAAGGACAATAAGTATGACTTATCTGAGGTGCTTACAGTAGTGGAGACTTTGATAGATGGTGCTAGTCTGAGAAATCCCAGGGAAGAAAGAGTGGAAAAAGTGGATAATAGTAGCAGACACCACAAGGAGGAAGAGGCAGAAGAGAGAATGGCCCATCTACAAGATGCTGTGGTTACCATTGGGAAACAAATGGGGAGCATCCAGAGTGCTATGCAAACTTTGCAAAATAACCAGCTGGATATGTGCAATACCCTCATGAATACCAGGGGAATCCAGAGTATGAGAATAGAAGGGTCCTCTCCAGCTCCAACTTCTGGGAGAAGTGCTGTTACTTGTTTCTATTGTTGGCAATCTGGACATAGAATCTCAGAGTGTGAAGTAATGAAGGCAGATGTACAAAGGGCTGGATCATCTTGTTGGAAGGCAGAGCTAAACTACCTAATGGTTCTCCCTTGCCAAGGGATCCTGCTAGTAATCTCATGCTAGACTAGCACAGCTACATGATAAGCAAGTGGGCATGTGTTTTGGATGGCCAACAGATGATCCTCCAGAGACAGTTGCTTATTCTACCTATGTAAATGCAGCTAGAGACACAAGAGATGACATGTTAGAGAGCATACAGCATAAAGAATCAAACTGCTTAGGGGATCTGGAGAAAGGTTTTAACAAAATGGCCAAGCTACTTAGCATGCTGGTCAACACAAGGAGCACAGCTTGTCCTGGGGAAGGACAAAAATCTCCCTCCAAGGATTTTTAGAGGACTCAAGGAAGGCAAAGAGGAAAGAGGCCACTCAACCAGGAGTATCCTCATTGCTGGAGAGATCATCTGAAGAACCATGGAAAGAAAAGCTAACTCTGGTGATACCCACCAGAGCAGCACCAAAACTGGATTTACCTTTTAAAAAGGTGCCAGCCCTCAATGAGGATCATAGGGTACCAGTGCAGGACACTGGGAAAGGTTCCCTTCAAGGAACTAAG
>JAGGAV010007906.1:0-32497 GCA_017657295.1 Termitomyces sp. DKA64 | reverse complement strand
GTTTCCAGACATTCTTCTGATACAGACTAGCCACTCCCATGGCTGAACAGGTGGTGTGGGTAGGGATGAAGTGGGCTCATTTACCATAAAGGTCCACTACCACCATTACAGCATCATACCCATGAGCATCTGGGAGTTCCACAATGAAGTCCACAGAGGCAACACTCCAATGGGCAGCTGGAATGAGGAGAGGGTGGAGCTGACCCATGGGTGACTGGCAGTGAGGCTCAGTGTGGAGACAGAGGTCACAGGTGCTGGTGTAGGTGCCTACACATTGGGACATTTGGGGCCACCAGTAGTTCCAGGACACCAGTTCCAGTGTTTTCTATCTACCAGGATGTCCAGCTACACAAGAGTCATTGTGTTGCTCCACAATGTGATGACAGAGTTCTGAGATGTTAGGAACATAGATGCATTCTCTGAAGGTCAGAAGCCCATCCTGGAGACCCCACTCATCTGCATGTACTGACTTAACTCCACTGGCTTGTCATGTCCAAAGGGCCTGAGTGGCCTGAGCCACTGCATCCTCTTGCATGCCCTCTTAATTCCCTCACTGGATGTCCTTGAGGATGTTCACCTCATCCCCTTGGACCACAATTCCTTCTAGAGCATGAATGGCAAAGAGCTCAGGCTTGACCACTTGCTCAGCCCTGGGAGCTGCCAGTCTGTATCAGAAAATATCTGGAAGTTCCATGGTCTCTCTGAGGAGTATGTCTCAGATTGAGTCCCTCAGTTTGTGGCAGAGTTCACCTGTGAGCTGTACTGTTTGCTAAGGGTGAAGCTCCATACAATCACAGCCTATCATCCCCAGTCAGATTGACAGACTGAGCATGTGAACTGGAACACCTGCAGCTATTCTGTAATGAGAGGCAAGACAACTGGGATGAGCTTCTGCCAGATGCTGAGTTCTTGTACAACAACCATGTTCACTCTTCCACACAGATAACTCCATTCTTCCTAGACACTGGATGACACCCATATATGGGTTTTGAGCCCCAAGCACAACTCTCTGAGAATGACTTTGTGAATGAGTTTGTGGATAAGATAAAGAGAGTGCAGGAAGAGGCAAAGGTGGCTTCAGCAAAAGCAAAGGAGGACATGATGCAGTATTACAACCAATGATGAACACCAGTCCCTGTGTACAAGCCTGGAGATCATGTCTACCTGGATAGCTCAGAAATAAAGACAATGCAACCATCACAGAAGCTGTCCCATCACCATCTGGGGCCATTCAAAATGGAAAGACAGGTAGGGCCATTAGCCTATTGGCTGAAGCTTCCTGCAAGTCTACATCAACTGCACCCAGTCTTCAATACTGTCAAGCTATTCCCAGTCCCAGAGGATTTCATTCTAGGCTGATGCCCTAGGCTTCCACCACCACCAGTGCTGGTCAACAACAAGGAGGAGTATGAGGTAGAGGAAGTACTGGACAGTAGAGTGTTTTGTGAGAAGCTACAGTTCAAGGTGAAGTGGAAAGAATATGGCATTGAGGACATCTCTTGGGAACTGCAGGCAAATGTACATGCACCAGCTCTGATCCAGGACTTCTACCACCAACACCCCAATGCCCCAAAGGCTATTCAAGGCATCTACTCCATCTCTGTGGCAGACCAAGCAATCCATAGCTTTTTCTATCCCATGCATTGGGATGCTGCACTCTAGAGGGGGGGTGATGTCAGGGGACTTGTCCAAGTCAGACCCCATTCTTGTTTCCCTTGTTCTAGCCATCCTTGCATCCCCACCTTTCCATCTTTTGGTAACAATTACTTTTAAACCAGGGCTATCCAATGCTGCTATTTTGGATAGCCCTGGCTTGAAAGTACCTGTCACCAGAAGATGGAAGGGTGGGTATGCAAGGATGGCTCAGAACAAGGGAAACAAGAATGGGGTCTGACTTGGACAGGTCCCCTAACATTGGCCCTTCAACTGTTTCTTTGACAAACCTCTAGTACTCCTTGATTTGTTCACTGATTTGATTAACATCCATATTCCTTTTCTGGTGTTCACATGATGATGAAGGATTGACAATTTAATCTGCCAGCAACTTATGCCCAACAGCAGGTGAAATGTGATGATATTTGTCAACAGCTGGTAAAGGGTGCTGCTGTTCATGTTGCTTTGGGAGCTAAGGAGGCAATGGGAAATATTCATCATGGAAGATAAATGTTTGATGGCAAAGAACAAGATATATTGAGTGAAAAACTAGGAATATGCAAAAAAAAACCTGACAAAATGAGTAGAGATGAGCAAGCCATGGTCTGGTTACCTAGGCTTACAACAGAGAATTGAGCTTGTTGTAACAGACTAGCCTAATAAAATGTAAGCTCAATTTTCTGTGAGAGTTGAGACTAAACCATCATTGCTCAGGGGTGAAATGTCTCACCATGTATGGTATAAAATTGGGAGGTGTATAAAATAAGTTGATACAGGCACTACTCTGCACGAAGACTGTCAGGTGAAAATATGGTGAGAGAGTGACTGTGTGCTCACCTGTGCTGCAACCAATGTGGGAGTGCATAAAATGGCATGGTCAGAACTGGGGACCTGTCAGCCCTACTGACTCCAACACAGACTCTGCCAAAACAATAGCACAATGCCATGAATGGCCTAAAGTCACTCATGGGGATGTGCAAGTGTTGAAAGTATGTGCCTGTTGCATAGAAGCCTGCAAATGCTCCTTACCCTCGGAGCCCACATTTATGTCAATCATTTTCTCACAGTACCTAATTAGCATTACAGAGAATATTGCTTTATTGTAATTAAACAGAATATTGCATTAATTTGTCAGGATCAGGTGCTAGCCATGATTCCACAGTTATCTGGATATGAAAGAAATCAGAAAATGAGATCAAAGGGTAAGAGATAGGATACTATGCTAACTGAGGCAATCTGAATACTAGAGCTTGACTTTTTCCGTACAATGATGCCCTGCTCAACTGCCTTTTCATCCTCAGAGGTCCACTCGTCTGCAACACAAGTACCTCCACCTTCTGTGCACACCTCAAATTCTTCTTCGAATCTTTTACGGTACTCATCGAATAACGTTCTTTTCCCCCACGTCCGGACCCGCGAGCTCGTTGACATGGACCGGGTCAATAACATCCTCATAAATACAATGTACGATGCTCCACCCGAAGGGCTGGTGCGCAAGAACTTCTTCGATGTCAAGATCAACACACGTCCAAACGAGGCACAGACCCTGCTGGCGACCCATGTCTTGAACACCATTGCAGTGGATAGTAGTCCAGCAGTGTCCGACACGATTGGGATTACCCCATGCAAAGATGTGCGAGTTATGACGCATGTACCCTTTCACAGGCACGAACTCGGATTCTGGAATCTTAATTGTCGCCATATTTGGTACCGGTCGAAATCGAGCCATGCAGTGGAGCTAGACGATCCATATTTCGTCACAAACAGCGATAGTGGCTTTGTCCTCGACGACGGCGGGAGTAGAACTTATGCGATAGTCGGCGCCTTTTTCAGAATTGAAGTCAATAGCGGATGTCCATCCGGGTAAAAATCGATCTTGTGTTTAGTGATACGCAAGGGAAGCGCATGCTCTAGTGTAGGCGTGACAGTGAGGAATGAAGGTGTATTGAAGTTACTCTGTTCTATAGAACGTGCATAAGCCAGTTATCTTCCAAGAACCAGACCATAATGATGTCATCCACAGCTGCCCATTACTCAGAGATAGCCCAAAATCAGTTTTTCGTTCCGGCCTTGGCCAAGTGTTTGACTAATTCGAAACAGTGTACATGTCGTGCTGATACAGGGGATACATTACAGTCTGCGCTCCATGGGTAATCCAAGGCCAGAGATGTCTACCAAACTTATACACCGAAAACTTAGTCTACAGCGCTGTGCCACGCTCAAAGCTGGCACGGATCTCGGCCGTATACTTGTCGTAATACCGTGCAATCTGACGAACAACCCACTTAGTGATGCGATCATCTAGACAGATCCAACGCAACCCACCTTTTTGTTAAACACACGGTTGTGTTCGTTGATGTATGTGATATCGCCCTCCTCCTCGTTGAGTCTCTTTCTCGAAAACTTACCCTTCTTGTCGATACTGTTAATGTTTCATGTCAATATTGAGAACTGACTTGATCGACAATAGGACGGACTCTTGGTTAATCTTGCTGACCATCCGGTCAATGGCCTCCTCTGAGGGCTTGTTGTCACCATATATGAGTGTATTGGCGTCCCGATACAAATTTGCCGCCGCAAGTTGCTGTTGCTCCTGACTGATCGGGACAAGCTACAGATTATTGATCAGTAAGAGACGCAGAAACCCCAAAATATCGACAAACCTGCGATGAACCCACCTTGGGGTCAAAGGCTACCAGTGAACCCGGAGTCAAGCCAAGCGCCAGTTCTTTCTGTTTATTATACGCTACCAAATCCGGTTTAATATGGTCAATATCCTTTTTATATCGTCTTCTTGCTGCGTGGGCATCATCTGTAAGATAGCACAATCAGACATGTTCTTCCCATGCCGACAGTGAGTATTCGACAAAAGACATGTAACTCGCCATGAAATGCAAAGTCCGCCCTCCGCTTCTTACGTGCCATCTTCTTCTCCCATTCATCATTCTCTTCAATCGTCCACTCCCAATTCTTTGCACGCTCCACATCAATACCCTGTTCCTCTGCATCGGCAGCAGCACGCAGGGTTTCTGCCAACTTCCGTTGTCTATCTAGTCGAGCAGTCTCACGGGCATTCAGTTTGGCTTTCGCTGACTCTTCTACAACTGAAGCACGGTTGAGACGTGAGGAAACAGCCTGCAAAAAAAACACGAACACGAGTCAATAGAAGTGTACGGCGGGTAATGAACGAATGAATACGCACAATCTTCCTTCGTAACGCCTCCATTCTAGCCTTCCTCTCCTCCATCGTCATCCGCTTCGGTTCCTCCGTTTCTTCAGCCTCACATTCACCTTCCGCTCCCTCTCCATTCGCTTCCTCTGTTGTCCCTGTATCCCTGTCCGCTTCTCCACTATCTTCCTCAATACCATCCATTCCTGATTCTCTGACATTCTCTGGCTCTGGCTCTGGCTCTGCTAACGTCCCCTGTGTCACCTTGTCTTCTGGTGCGGGTTCGGATGGGAGAGCTGCTTTCGTTGAACGGGTTCGGGCCATTGTCGTCTCGTCTAGTTTAGTTGGAAAGAGTTCAAGAAGAGAGAAAAATGGGATAGGTGAGCAACAAAGTAAAGAATGTCTCTCGCTCCAGTGGTAGGCAGGAAGAGTAGAGTAAACTGGTGCTGGCTCGATGCGAAATGGAGGCAATGAATAGAATGGGCATTACATAATACATTGGTTGTCAAATGAAATGCTGAAACAAACAATTACGCATTTTGGGAGCTTATTGCTCTTTGGTTCCAGTTCTCGTACCTCATGGAAACTCTGGTATCCTGTCTATTCTCCCTTCATAACCAAACTATTACATGACTCTAGAGCTGGTTCGAAATGAAAATTGTTGGGGAATCATTGAAATAATCAAAATCTGAATGTGACAGCCAGTGCTTTTGGAACTCCATACACCATCTCCTTGTTGCAAAGTGACTCCTTGATTATTCGTTGCTTCGCGCGTTCTCATAAGGAGGGGGAAGGGCAAATTGTGTTTGTCCCCGATCGTCCAAAAATGTGCCCTCGACGGCTTGATTTGTGTTGGAACCTTCCAGCTGGACATAGCGTGATTGCATCTCGGCAATCTCGCGTTCAAGCCGAGTGACCATGTTCCTGAGTCCGAGGGCGGAAGATGGATCGATGGTATCATGACCCGTATCTCCTTGAAAGGGCTTTGAGACCGGCGGTATCAGATCCTCTTTTCGTTGGGTCGATTGATTTTGCAGGGTAAGCGGGAACGGTTCCACTGTAAACGTGTGTCATAGGATGACCTGACAAAAATTATCAAAAAAATTCAAGACAGATACCTGTTCCATTGGATGTATTGGAGGGTCTACGAACCAAAGTGCTCTCTATGTTTGTCGTTTGGTCCATCGGAGGCGAAGGAGGAGCGTTTGTCCCTGTGCGCCGTTTATACCAGAAGAGCGAAACAACTAACACAAGAACGAATGCGCCTACAACAGCACCAATAATGGCGCCCTTGGGTACGGAATGATTAGATACGGAATGAGAGGTAGCACTAGGCAATTGCTGCTCCTGAATAGTCTCGGAGGGGCTAGGCGTTACATTTGATGGAAGTCCAGAGATGATGGTAGGCGTTTGAGATGGGGATCCTGATGTAATGACGGACGCTTGAGACTGTGTTATTGTCCCGATGGTCGATGGTACCATTGCCGAGGATGAGGCCTGTGATACTCCAAATCCGGAACTAGTAGGGGCGTCATGCTGAGATACGATGCCCCGCGTTGTCTGAGACGAAACACTGGTTCCTGTTGATAGTGTCGTCGTATCAAGCGGGGGTCGCAGGGTAGGTAGACTGAATATCGAGCTGCCCACGGTCGTTTTAGGGGTTGTTTGAGTGGTCGTCGAAGATTCCAAAGATTCCAAAGGCGTGTACTTGAGGTAATCCAGTATGAAATATTCATCGTTTTGTGATGCGGTACCTCTCATCTGCATCGTGAGGACGTGTTGACCAGGTGTAAGATTCGTTTTTGAGAACCACCCAAAGTTTAATAAAGGGCCATCGACACAGTCTGTCAAGCCTCCCGCTCCGGTTGATGTATCTTCACCGTCAATGGTAAATTCCATTGGTGGTTGACACCCTGAAACTACAAGGCCATTCACGAGGATAGAAGTGCCTATTCCAGATTTAAAGGCCATATTCAACAAGAATCTTCAAAAAGACCAACCAGTAAAGGAGAATCTAGCTGACGCGTCAAGGTCTCGAGTCTGATGCACAGTATTTCCTTGCGCTATTGAGGGGGTATCATTAGTAGCACCTACAAATCCTTCCGGTCCGATAGCATCCCAGTCTCCTGTGTATGAAATAGAGGAGTCGGTATCATCGACAAGCAGAAATTGGCTGGATCGTCCCGCAAATTTCTGCCGAAAGAAATGATAAACCATACGCGGTCTGTAAATCAGGGTCGTTTTATAAAGCCGCCAAAGAGAAGCAGTGGTGCATACTGTGGTTCGTACATAGCATAAAAAGGAATGTGATGATTGTCTTCTTTTGCAAGAACGGTACAGGCTGGCCAAATAGGAAGAAAAACTTTTATAGCATGTGTGAATTGCAACGGAGTATCGTACCCTTTAAATATAAAAGTGCCCTGGTATGTATCGCCTAGCCCAAGGAGCGACTTGCGAGAGAGATCTCAATGGAGTCTGCGTGAAGGAAGTTGAGAAAGTACCATGGACTTTTTCTTTCCAGGATCAATGGTTCAAATATATCAATCAAACAAAATCATAGATGAACAGTTAGTGACAATCAGAATATGGCAGAATGAGCGAACATTATGTCAGTAACCAGGACGATGGAAGTTACTGGCAGGCGTTCTCACTATCCTTGACATTGACATACACACGTGCTTATGCCAAAGGTAATACCCTGATGATATATGCCATAGTATATATTGAGCGGTCATTGATGTTACAATGCGAGAGCTCGCACATGATCACTTGTTCAATCAGTGTTTCAGATCTATATACCTATGGATGCTTCTGTTATGAAAGATCTCACTGAGGGCTGATTCGAAACATGAAACAACCGGGATAGCTTGTGCCCACACTTGCTGTCAGAAGTGAATTCAGCTAGTAGCATCTTCGGTTCATAAGTTGGAGAATGGTTAAAGCTAAAGCTCAACTACGTTACTAGCCCTGTCAGATGAAACGAGACGGCTTGTGTTGACAGTCGCTGCGGGAGTGGAGCCAGCAAGTAGTCGAATCACCATTTGGAGGCGTTGCATGTCGTGATCATATCATGGGGATGCATATCTAAACATGTCGACAGTTGAAGGTAACAAAAAATATACATCGCATAACAAGGACAGTCAAGCATCGGAATATACTGTATTGGCCCTTTCCAGAGTCCAAAGTCCAAAGATTACAACATACTCGACCAACACGTCGATAGCGACAACACGTTCAGCAATAAAAACAATCCAATGACCTGACAAGTTAGAAGAAAAAAGTAAGCAAAGAAAAAATGACCGAATAAAAGGATGAGTAAAAAACTCGCAGACAAGTCAGCATTGCAGAAGTTGGGTCAGCATCGGGATCACTCCCTCAGACTGTTGAGCTTGATTATGTGAATTTATGTTCATCATATGTCCACACACAGAAGGGGAAGAAGGATAAGATAATGGAATATCACTCACATATGCATTCCACCCGACGAAACCTAGGACGAGATTAAGAAATGAAGAGTGAAAAATTTACAGAACTCATATAGAAATAATTCAACCTCCGCTTCAAATCTCACGCCCCCTTCTCCGATCATGACGACTTGCTCCAGTACTGTGTGACCAGGACAGCGCATACCCTTTAGTCAGCATACGGGCTGCATATATCATGTCCACCGCTGTCCACTCACAACCACAGCCCTCGCAGAAGATCAGACCTTCAAAGAAAGAGAAAGAAAGGAAACGCGAGGCGCACCATCCCGACCGCGAGCGGCTCAAGAGTGTCGTGCGTCGTCTACCTCCGAACCTCCCCGAGGACGTGTTCTGGGGAAGTGTAGCGCAGTGGGTGACGGACGAGAGTGTGTCGTGGAAGTTGTTTTGTCCGGGTAAGCTTAAGAAACGGTGGGTGCCTCGTTGCTTGTGGATGTGCGATCTCATGAGGAGAATAGGTTGGGCAAGGAGAATGTTCCGTCGAGAGCGTATATAGCGTTTAGGAGTGAAGAGCAGTTGAAGGCGTTTGGGAGGGAGTATGATGGGCATTTGTTCAGAGACAAGAATGGTACGTTCGTTCGTTTCATGTCGACTTCTCCGGACGATCTTATTGGCGTGCATCCAGGCAGTGAACATCAAGCTGTAGTAGAATACGCGCCATACCCTAAGATACCATCTGAGAAGAAGAAACTCGATGCGCGTAATAATACAATTGAGAAAGGTTTGTCATCTCGGCATCATCGTCTCATTCGTACATCCATCCATAAATCACAGATGAAGACTACATATCTTTTATCGCTTCCCTCCAAGCCGCCGAAACAGCCGAACCACCCTCCCTTGAAGCACTGCGTAAGTCACCTCTTCTCTCATACCTTCCCTGACACTAATTTTCCCTTACTCAGTCGCTGCCGCCCAACCCCAACCCGCACCAAAAACAACCCCCCTCCTCGAAGCCCTCAAAGCCGAAAAGTCCGCGCACAAAGACAAAGAAGCCATCCTCCGTTCCCACGCGCACTACAAAGACAAAGACCCCTCCATCCTCGCGCCTCCTCCGCGCGGGGGACCGTCCGACTCAAAGAAGAAGGGAATGAAGACCGTTGCCGCACCCACACCCGCACCGGCGCCCGCCCCGCCTCAGGTCCTCGAGAGTGCAGGTACGAATAAGAAGGGGAAGAAAGCGGCACAGGCACCCGCTCAGGCACAGGCAAAAGGGCCTGGGCCTCAACAGCAGCAAGGCGGAAAACCGACTCCTATCTCTGCTGGCCCTGCTAAACCGGCGAAACCGCCCCGTCCTCCCAAGCCTGCAAAAGCGCCGAAACCGACTCCTGTTCCTACGGCTCCGGCTCCGGTTGTTACGATTGCTACACCCCCAGTTACGGCGTCTTCGGTGCAGGCTTTGACCCCAGCGGTACCGCAAACGCAAGCGCAAGCACAAGCACAAGCACAAGCACAAGCACAAGCACAAGCACAAGCACAAGCACAAGCACCTGCACCTGCACCTGCACCTGCACCTGCACCAAGAAGAACGCGACCTGTTATTGGACTTGCGTCGCGTCACTTTGAGGCAGCGATGAGTGGAGTTGCGGGGGTTGCGAGGGCAAGGCGTGAACAGCAGCAGCAGCAGCAACAACAACAACAACAAGCTGCGGTGCAGAAAGAGGGAGCAGTTACTTCTGCTTCTGATGCCGCTGCCGCCTCCGTCCCTGTTGCTTCTACCTCTATTGCTGCTGCCGGTGCGAGTGTGAGTGCTACGGGACCGCCGTCGCCACGCCGGGCTCGGAGGGCGAAGGAGGGACAGGGGAGTGGTGAAGGTCAGGCGCAGGGGCAGGGCGATGGAGGTACAGCCGTTGGTGGGGGACGAGGTGGTGGTGGTGGTGGAAGGAGAGGAAGAGGTGGCAGAGGTGGTGGCGGTGGTGGTGGCGGAAGAGATGGCGCAGGGAGAGGCGGGGGTGTTTGATGTGTTTGGGAGTGGGATTTGGACGCACTGCGCAATCCTTTTTGTTTTAACGAACGAACGTCATGGGATATGGTTGAATCCGACAGACACGGTACGCACAGATTGGAGGCTCGATGAACATTGAACATTGGGCGCGTATCACCCAAGACTTTGATCCATGGGCAATACTATGCGGTGCCCATGCCGTTACCGGGATTACGGTCGACCACACCAGCAATTGGTATTTACTACGCTCACGCCCGGGCAGTTTGACCGTGATGGATTGCTTGATAGCTATGCTTCTGAAAAGGAAGGACAACCATTGGTGGAGACATTTTTCGAATAGACATGCCGAAATAAAAGGGTTCGCCTAACTGTCATGATGCACTGCGAGCAACAGCTCTCATTTTGAGCGCCTACAGATGTGGCTATGGGCACACCCCATTTAGCCTAATAGATTCCAATTATACAAATACGCTACTTCTATCTGAAGGGTCAGTTTAAGTAAACAGTAATCTTTGCCCCTCAACCATAATCATGACCATCTTCCGACGCCCACAGTACACAGCGGTGCCAACAAACTCGCCGTCTCCTCGTCGACGCTCACGGTGGCCGCCCTGGCAGGCCATCGCCTTTCTCGTGACAGCTATCTGCATTCTTCTTGTCTGGCTAGGTCGACGAACGCTATTCGGACCCCCGCCATACAGCCCGCTGATTGACTACCAACATCTGTGAGTGTCGTAGCTCCACACCCATACCACAATTATAATGTAAATACTACAGGAACCCGCCACCACTTCTGCCGCACCCGGCGACGCGCGAACGACGCGCGATCGTGTCGACGCTGTACAGCGACTCTTACGCCATCGGCGCCTCGGTTCTTCTGCATTCCATCAAAAAACACAACACAACCGCCTCGCGATTTTTCCTCGCCTACCTCCCAGGGCGCATATCGGACGAAGCGCTCTGCGCCGTGCGTGCCGTGGGATGGGAGCCGGTGCCGGTGCCGTTCATCCCGCCTCCACACGGAGGAAAGGGCGTGCACCATCGGTTCTTTGACCAGTACACGAAGCTGAATATATGGGGCCTCGATGCGTCCAAGGCTGTGTATCTCGATGCCGACACGCTCGTGCGGAGAAATTTCGATGAGCTGTTCGAGATGCCGTGGGCGTTCGGTGCGGTTCCTGATGTGTACGGTGATAAGCGGGCGTTCACGATTGGGTTCAACGCGGGCGTTATGGTGTATACGCCTGATGAGGACGTGTTGAGGAGGATGTTGGAGATGTTGGAGATGGCGAGATACCCGCCGGAGCAGGCGGAGCAGTCGTTCCTGAACCTGTTCTTTGCTGGGTCTGCAGTGCGGTTGCCCTATGCGTACAATGCGAATCTGGCTATGAAGAAAGTGAGTGCGGAGCTATGGAGGTCTATGGGCGAGACGGATGAGATGAGGGTGGTGCATTACACGCTCGTGAAGCCGTTTGTGGACGAGAGGGATCGGAGTGGGAAGATGCTGCGAGACGAAGAACGGGTGAGGCAGGTTCTGGATGAGGCGGAGAGGAAGGAAGGCGGGGTGTTCAAGGAGGAGGTCGGGTGGTGGCGGGCGGAGTTTGAGGATATGGTCAGAGGCGACGTCGGCGCGGGGATGGTCAAGTGCAGAAGGGCCGCGTTAGTCGCGTGACCGTTCGGGGCTTAGGGATCACTGGCGTACAAGGGAATATAGAGCAGCAGGCTGCCCACTCTTAGGCTTCTACCTTAGCTTGGATCAATATTGTCCGACTAAAGTGACTCTGCTCTGGCCCCAGCCCAGTCGCTGCTCTCAAAATGCATCGTTGCCTCGGGGTCCTAGAGCTGTTGGCAATAATATGCAAGATATACAAAATGATCTACTCAGCCTTGCGCAGACGTGTAAAATCTTCAAAGGACCTGCTCTTGACATCATTTAGCGCACACTAGAAACTCTACATCCCTTCCTTAGGGATACGGACCCGCCATGTTATTGATCATTTAGTATGTTTTCCTCCTGTTTGTTTACGTAAACATCTCAGTGCTTCAACAGTCACTGAGGTGTAAGTTGCTACATTCATTGTTTCGTTTACCCTTACTCATGTTACCAGTATCTACTTCTGCCTCGCAGGTAGATACATGATATATTAGTGCTCCAACAATCACTGAGGTTTTCTATCTCTGTTTTGCAGTCCCGAAAGTCTCCGTCCTCGCTCTGTTCATCTCCACCCGGTCCTGCTCCAGCAGGTTATGGGCCCCGAAGATACCTACGAAGTTTTGTCAATGAAGTTGACCGTCCTGAAGCTCGCGGCTGACGGTTCCGATTGGACTACTTACCAGGAACACGTCACGAATGCCGTAACGTTGAAGAAGCTTCACCAACGCCTTACAGGTACCATCCGTAAGCTGGTCACAATTGTCGAATGTGAGAGATCCTTCTATTGGGATGCCCTGCTATCATATTCAGAGGTAGACAAGCTCGAGGACGCCATAGAGGACTGCTCCAGAAGGAAGCCTAAGTCCATGAGATCACCCATGGCATGGGTTGATCAGTTAATGTTCCATTGAATCAAGAACGAACCTACCATTTCTTCCCTCTGGAAGAAGCTCACATCAATCTACAGCAACAAAGGTACTCTGTATGAAACTGGCCTCCTTGCTTAGCTACAGAATGCTTGCTTCATTGAGAATGGTGAAGTTGACATGCACACTCACCTTGCTAATGTTATCCCTCCTCATCAGGGGCACTCCCTTTACCCTACAAGCATTCTGTGGGGGACCCCACCTTCATCCTGGGAGTCAGCCTCTCTGACCTCTTGTCCCTCCTATCCTGCCCATCCTATCCTGCCTATGACCTTGGCCCCTTATCCAACTGCTTCATCACCCAGATCAACTCCCATCCCTATTCTGTGACTATGCAGGTCATATGCTGACTACAAGAGATGGGGCACTTCTTGTGCCTAGCCTGGCATGGAAGGCAGACTGAAGTGTTCCAGTGAGACCTTACCACCAGCTCCTCAAAAATGCACTGCTTCCCCTGTCAGGCACAGGTGATGCACTACCTCCAACTGTTAGCCAGCATATTATTATGAGTCTACCTACAACTTATTAGACCTTCCACCTGACACCATGCCAATATCAGGGGACCCTAAGCCCACCTGACCACCTCTGCAAACCTCTTGGGGGTCACCTCTGACTTGGCTACCTGCTATGCCTCCAGGACAGGTTGGACTATCTCTGGACCCAGGCTCACCCTTGGGAGACAGGCCAGGAGTGCCAGAGCCAAGTGGGTGGTGGGACTGGCCCACAATAGGGCTCTGGAGGTACCCACCATGGCTATCAACAATTCTACCACTCAGGTCAGGAAGATTGCTGGCCAAAGAATGGCAATATTTATACTGGCAGTACATTGTCTTGATCTGCCTCCAATCCTGATGTCAGTTGTACTTCATCCAGCACCCCTCATTCTCTGGAGAACTTCAGCACTTCTCCTGGTAGGCCCCATTACTTCCCCAATCTCTCCCAAGCATTTGGATAAATCTGACACTTTCTCTTGGCTCTCCTGGCACATATTATGGGTATACATCAAGCATCATCACAACCCATCCACCAGTTTCAGGAGATTCCCCACACCAGGACAATCACAGCTAATGATCTGCATGGCACTGACAAGTCCCAAACATAGACCCATGGCCCTGGAGGAGGTTCTCTGAGAGTATTTAGGTTGTATAGTAATATCAGTTACAGTAATATTGATATTACTCAAGTTTGTACCCATCTTGTCTTGTTGTTCTGGTCTCTCTGTTTCTTTACCATCTCAATCTCATTTCATTTTCATTCTTGTCTTGTGTCTGTATTGTTTCATCTTGTCTTGTCTCATTATCTCTCTCATCTTGCCTCATCTTGTCTGCCTATCTTGTCTTATCTCCACTCTATTCCTTTTCATCTCTGGCCTTTGTTTTCTATCTCTGTGATCTAATTCCTTTCCCTCCAGCCTCATGTACTTGCTTGAATCCCATTCTAAGTTATCCACCAGGTCTGATTACTCTGTACCTGATTCTCCCTTGACCCCTGGTCCCACTCCCCTTGCTTGCATGACCCAGACACCCTCCCCTTCTCAATAGCTGCCCCCAAAACCATCTACCTTACACCCTGGTGCTCACCCCTTGCTTATGCTACTTCCTACACCCCACCAGAGTCCCTGGACTTACTTGGGCCCCTTCCTAGACTCAATCTCATCAGTTCCTCTTGTCCAGAGCCCACCATGGCACAGATTATATGTGTAGACATTGTGTCCACCTAGTAAGGACTTGCCCAATGGATCTAAGCCCCCATGATCAGCAGAACCTGACAGCTAACCTTGTTGTCATCAAGGAATGCCTCACTGAAATTGACTGCTCCCTATCTGACACTTGATTTGTGAGACATATCTGCACTTTGCTATCACTTGCACCTTCTTATAAATCCCTCCTTATGACATTATTAAGCAATGCTCATGTTGGCCAGAAGCCTCTATTCAGTCAGGACCTTGTGCAGCATCTCATCAATGCAGCTCATGCCAAGGCTGAAGGCAAGTCAAAGGATGAAAAAGGCAAGTCTAAGCCTCAAGCAAAGGGCAGGGAAAAGCACCATTGTAAGAATTGCAATAAAGATTGACATACTGATGATCAGTTTTTTGAAGATAGCAGAGGCATGGCTGGTAAAGCACCCAATTAAGGGGCAATTAGATAGAGCAGTGTTGTAGTAGGATTCTATGTGTGTGTGGGGGGGGGGAGGGGCAAGTTGAGTAAGTTCCAGAGAAGTAGTGACCAGTAATTATAAGTAGAAGGATGTAGGAGACAAGAATCAAGATAGTTGCTGGCACTAGCCCAAGTCACTAGATACTAACAAGGTTGATGCTAGTAAGAGTCACTAGGAGATTGGTGCTAGTAACCAAAAGTCACTAACACCAACAAGGCAAGAAAGGAGGTAACTGTTTGGGCAAACTCAGAACAAGTCACTAAGAGGTTTAATGCAAACATTAGCAACAAGATAGAAGGATAATAATGCAACTAGGTTGCTAGCTGTAGGTGCTAGTGCTTGAACACTGGCAGATAAGAGAGGTGACCATTGGTGGTACTGTGTAGACTAGGTTGCTAAGCTTGAATGTTGCTAAGCAAAGACAAGGGGTAACATCAGAAGAAATGAGCTTCTTAGCATGATGATAAGCTGAGACAATGGGAAAAATATTTGTCTTCTATATATTGACTGAGTTATATTGTCTACAATGGGTTATAGGGCCCTAGCCACTCAGTGTGTAATTCTCATGAAAATTTTCCCTGAAACAACAAAACTGACCCCAACTCTTGTAAGGGGACAACCCTATACAGGAACTCCACTCCATTTGGGCCTAGCCCTACAGACATACTGGACCAGCTGCCCATCTTTCCCTGTTCTTCTCCTGTTACTGAGTAGTCACCTGTCATAGACACTAGACTCTATATCTCCTTTTGTCATATTGATTAATCATTGCTTAGCATACCTGGGCTGCTTACTACATACAGTATTAGTCATAGCATAGCCACAGATGTAGTATATAAGCCAGTTGCAAGGATAGAATATCCTTCAACCAATCAATAGCAGCATCTATCAGGTCTATCCACTTGATCAATTGTGAGCTCCCTAGTGATGACTGGCTCCTTCTTCACCTTGCTTTGACCCTTGCCAGCTGCTTGCCCATGTTAGCACTTGCTCACTGCCCACTGATGTGCTCCTATGTCACCTGATCACTTGTGATCAGATAGGGTAGCTGGCAGTAGGAAGGTAATATGTGAGGACAAGTTGGTAAATGTCCCAGAAAGCTAGAGCACAGAAAGGGTGTGAAGTGGAAGATGGTTGCTAGAGTGTGCCACTTGTTGGTAGCATGGGTTCACTAGAATGTGAAAAGGGGTGACCTAACAAAACAAAAAGGGAAGGTCACTACAAGTGGTCAGATAGGGAAGAGTTGCTAAGAGGAAGGGGAGGAAGTTGCTAGGATTTACTAGAGGGCTCAAACTAGTCACTAGCCATAGATACTAACATTGCAGAAAGATGAGGATGACACCCATAGATGGTGTACATACTTATATCAAATACTAGGTTGTCAGGGCTTGTCACTAAGCCATTAACAATGACAAGGAACAGAGATGAGGGTGAAGTCTGAAGTCTGAGAGTTAAGGGAACTTCAAAGCTGTACTGTGGAGGGTACACATTCTCTGTCTTGGCTAGGTATGTACAAAAGGTATTTATACAATTTATAAGTGTAGTAGTCAGCAATAAAAGTAGTCACCACCAGCAATGGTGTCTGTCAGTGGGTGCATGCTAGGTGCCAATATGGTTTCCAAGGATATGTACATGATGTCAAAAGTGCATAATATCTATCAAATATAAAAGAAATCATACCACTCATCAACATCAGAAGTGTGGATGCCATCAGGTATGTTGGTTAAGTGAGACAAGAAAAATGGAAATGAAAGTCATGTATTTTGAGTGTCTGATTTTTGAAAGACAGAAGTCCTTTTATTGCTATATGATGATGCTAGTGACCATTGGTAAGAAAGGTCTTGACCAAATGCTTCTAAGTCTTTGGCCTAGGCTTTCACATGATGGGGCTGTGTCAGAGTCATGTGCTGCATCAGATAAGATAACCTGAGATTGTAAGGGCAAGGCTTAATGTCTGTGGAACTCCTTCCACAGAGCAAGTGATGCAAGAGACAAGCAAGAGTCAAGTGGGCACAGAGGCAGGCAAGAGTCAGGCAAGGGGCAAGCAATGCAAGCAGAGGGTTGGACATTGCTAGGAAGCTTACAGTTGATTCAGTGGATAGGCCAGGAGAATACTGCTATTGTTCAACCTGGGGATATTCTATCCACAGACTGCCTATATATACTATATTGGTGGCTGTATAGTTACTAATACTGTTTGACTAAGCAAGCCCTGGTATGTAATGGAGTATGACTAACAATGATTGATGCTGAGTAAGGTCCATGCATATGACTCATCAAGGCTGACTACTAGAAGACAGAAGAAGAAAGGGTGGACTGAGCAGTTGGTTGGATGGGCTAGGAGTGGACACATCATTGGACTAAGCTCAGAATAGAGTCAGACACAGTCCAGAGACTGGTCCTCTGACAGAGATGGTGGTAACAGTGCTCAGCAACAAGTGGGTCTTATTGCTGCTTGTCTCTTAGCTCTTGCATTGCAAGATATTACTATCTCACAGTGTTGAGTGTTCCCTCACATCTTGATCAGTCCCTACATCATCCACACCTCTAGCCCATGACATCCAACCTACTACCTATCTTTGATCTCACCCTAGCATCTACAGGCTCTATGTTGTCTTCTTCTGCTCAAGATTTCTATTCTGATTCTGCTGAAAATATCAAGAGACTGCTAACTCTCATTGCTAGATTCAAGAGCAGGCTAGTGGCACTTGAGTCCACTTGTACACCCATGCCCCAGGCCACTGTTGCCTCTGCCCAAACAGCTTTGCAGCCTAGTATGAGTGGCCACATGGTCTCTAAGGGCTCAGCCATGTGAGCAGCTCCTCCTGGCCAGCTCAAGCCCAGGCCATCCACCAAACCCTCTATCATGATCACCTTTTATATTCCCTGACATGTATTGTGCCCTACCACTAATACTCATCCCCCTCACTTGGAACCTTCCTCCTATGGATGGTTATATCCCACATTTTAAGTGCATACTCAAACTTCTCAACTCTCTGGTTGCACACATGGTTAGTCACCAGAGGCAGGGCTGTAAACAAGCCCTTGACATCTTCAGTGCCTACCTGGCTGCCTTTACAGTTGGCTTGGCTGGAGGAGACTGCCAGTTTGTCTCTATCAGGGGCTCCAATCAGCCAATTGGAGAAGCTCTTGTGGTTATCAGAAGGTAGATAGCTAAGAAGTGAGTCTGCATATCATGGAAGCAATGCTTAGGCAACATCATGCCAGCAGTTGCTATGCCAGCACCCTTGAGACATACCACATCATCTTTCCTTACTCCTACTGGGCCCAGAGCACCCTCTACTAGCACTCCAGCAATGGCAAACTCTCAATTTGCTGCCATGGCCTCTACCCCTACTACTTGGCAACCCCTGTCCTCTCCCTCTGGGCTCACTAATGTTGAGCATTCACACTGGAGCTACACCAGCTTTGAAAATGGACACAACTTCACCAATGGCCCTCTCTACTCTAGCACCTGATGCATTGACTCTCATAATACAATATGCCTTTGGACATTACTCCAGAGGGGCAGAACCAGCCATTGCATGCCACAGTCAGCCTTGTTGGAAGCATGGTTAAATAAAGATGCTGTTTGTCAGGTCAACAAACCTTGAGGGGGGGGTGATGTGAGGGGACAACCCTATATGGGAACTCCACTCTATTCAGGCCTAGCTCTATGGATGTACCAGACCAGCTGCCCATCTTTTCCTGCTCTTCTCCTGTCACTTAGTAGTCACCTACCATAGACACTGGACTCTATATCTCCTTTGGGGCATGGTGGCTCAGCTGGCACCATCGCGTTCCTCAGCAGGTCATGTGACTTGCAAGTGCAAGGTCGGGGTTTCGACCCCAGCTAAGTGTGCCTGTGTGGAAAACACCTTAGACACCATGTGGGTTCTTCAACGCCGCCAGAAAGCCACCACCCGCACGTGACTGGTTAGGAAGGCTTTGTTGGTCAGGCCGCCCCCAAACGACCAATCAGCATGTGATACAAAGAAGCACGGTGACCACCACGCTCGTGACCAGAGAGAAAAACAACGGTTTCCTCAGCTTGGCAGATTTGGGAGGAGGTCCAAGGGTTTCCATGGACCAAGCAGGTCAAGGCATGGGTAGGTGAGAGGATAGGATGTCAATAGTTCGATCAGGCTGCCAACATTACTGTGTGGTCCATCGGATGGTTTTGGTAGGCTTGCCGGGTTCGATCAGGTGCCTAGCCAATTGGTCCAGCACGTCTGTCACCAGGGCAGCTTGCTGGCCATTCTGTTGCGGGTTCTGAATCTCGGGATCGATCTTCCGAAGGTATTGTCTGGGCATGGGGAAGGGTGGAGTCGTGACCACCCTTGGTTAGAGTTGACTAGAGGGAGGCTATGAGCGAGCCAATCGGGTTACAGCCCTACACCAATCAACTCGGATCAAGCCCTGCAGAGTATAGCTGGGTTTAGAAATTGGGACGGCACGTTAGCAGCAGATGGTGTGGGATTTAGTTGTGGAGTAATTACCACCCCCATTACGTACTGCGGGACCTAGCACACAATGTTCACGTGAAAATAGGTCTTGAACGAAATAAAACGACAATTCATTCATTCATTCATTCACCAACAGAGAATGGCCAATGATGGAGATGGACATAAAAAGGATCCTAACAGTGATGTCAGCCTCCTTATCTGATGGCACCAGAAGCAGCTATGGGGCCGGACTACTAATATTTCATGTGCATTGCAACACAAGGGGGGTACCAGAAAAGGAGAGATGCCTGGCAAACCCTTGCCTTGTCATTTATAGCAGCATGTGCAGGGTCACATTCAGGGTCAGCACTCGCAAACCACGTCTATAGAATCCAAGCTTGGCACTTACCATATGGTGCAACATGGGCATGTCCGAAATGGAGATACAAACAGCCCTCAATGGGGCGACAAGATTAGCCCCACTAGAAGCTAAGAGGCCCAAACGTCAACCTTTCACCATTGACATGGTCAAAAGACTATGCGAGAAGCTGAAGCTAGACAACCCATTGGATGTGGCAATCAATGCATACCTGAAGGTTGCATTCTTCGGCATGGCAAGACTAGGTGAGCTACTTCTTCCCAACTCAAGGCATTTGACCCGGCGAAGCATGTAAAAAGGAGTGACATAACCGAGGGCGAGGACCGGGAAGGGAACAAAGCAACCATAGTTTTTGTGCCATAGACAAAGGTATCTGCGGGGGAAGACGTCTGCTTCGCCGAACAACAAGGAGCCTGTGACCCAAGGATGGCTCTCACCAATCACCTGCAGGTCAACAATCTCCCGGGCAATATGCACCTCTTTGCATACAAGACAGGAAAAGGGCCGAAATCACTAACAAGGACAGCCTTCACCAAGCGTCCCCCCAAAAAACCCAGAGAATTCGAGCACAGTAAACCAGAAGTACCATTAGATTGAAGAGTTACATACTAACATTCAATTACACCCTTTAACGATCCGTCTACCGTGCGTTAGAACACATAGACTGGGAAACAACACACCACCGTTAACCAATTGTCTATCTCTTAACGAATATTTCAGAGGAAAGATGGATTCATCGCAACGAAAAACGTGTTTATACATCATCACGCTAATGGGGTCAAGTCACCTATTCTGTCCTTTCCAAAAAACCTACGCCTCCAGCCTTCACTTTTCCCAGAAAAATCTCATACCACCTCGTAAAAACGCTCATCGGTATAGACAGGTCAGGTGTTACGCTACCTCCGACAAATCCTGAAACATAATTGAATAGGTGTTTCACAATGCGTTCTGCGAGTAATGTCATATCCTGCGCTGGATTAGAAATTGGCTTGGTAAGCGGCTGGGGAAGGGCTGCGAGCTCGCTTTGAATTTGGGCCAGAGGTTCTATTGCTAATCCGAGGACGGCGGTAACGTCATTCTCGCTAGTCGGTACGGAAGCTCCAGTGGTTGAAAAAGCAGTGTGGGCTGCAGAGGAGGCCCCTGGTTGGTTAAAGGTACCACGAAGACGGAAGATCGCAGAAGGCTTCTCGTTGGATAGCCTAAATTTGGAAATAGTGTTCAAAGAGCGCACCAGCAAGGTACAGCAGACAAACGCACATTCCAAGCAACTGGAAACCTTTCTCTGGCCAGAAGAAGTGGACCGTCGCACCATAGCCCTCGGGAAATGGTACTTCGTAGAAGGAATCGTCAGCAAATGAAATTAGACAGATCACGTTTGCGACCTACCAGTTCCAAGTAGGAAAACTGTCAAATGGTTGATTGTACTTGCAGCAGGGAGCTCAAAGTAGGCGTGAGTTTCGTCAATCTGCGTGAGATTGGTTTGGAGCAAGCGCCCAGCAACACAACAACCAAACATTTAGGAAGAACAACTAAAAAAAGGACAATCACAAGGTGGTCGTTGATCGATGCTGCTGCGTTGACATCTCGAGTGAGTCCAGCGATGAATAAGGCGTAAACGCCATATTTGACCTTGTCGATATTGATGATCAGGTGTTCAAGCTTTCAGTGACCGAGGACGCTTGAGCACGGTCGGAAGAGGAAATTAATTTTACATACATGATTACGTAACTTGGATGTCGGCAGCCGGCAAGGCGGGACCTTATTCACCTGCTATCCTTGACGTAATAGCGGAATTCGAAGAACGTAGTGTCTTGTAGTAGAAGGCTCCAATTTTTCCAAATAGTCATGATGCTTTCTGACGTTCCCAATTGTCCTTGCGTTCGTGCGGTAGGGTCTCTGTTCATTATCAGTGTGTTTGGAAAAAAGTTCCAGACTCGTTCCCGATCAAGGCGAGTGAGTCCTAGAATAACAACAATTCAGCCTGTTGCGACAGGGGGGGGGGCGGAAACATACCGGGTCGAATTTTTTTCTAGGGGCTATCCTGGGCAACCTTCCCTATCTGCTTACTAATCTTTTAAATAGGGTAATCGGATCACCGGTTAGTTCCAAACCGGGGTGACCTTTATTCTCGACGTCGTTTTCCACCATGTTTTCCGGCCTCGCAAGCTTCACACATCCATCTATTGCCTATGCTCCATACTCATACATTGTAGATGATACTTGACAAAACAGGTAAGTTAGATTATCTTTGGAGTAACATGCAGACTCGCCCATCAAAACTTATCAATAACCTGACTGGCGTTCTATTTCCTCAAGTTTTCAGCACATTTCTTGCTGCTTTTGTGTACCTTTTGCCAGTTTGTCAGACCAAGTTTTCCGACATTAATGCATGTATTGCAGTATAGACACAATACATGATTATCATTGTCAACAGTCAGATTTGATTCATCAATTTCTAACTATTCAAGATTAGTGAGGATTAGGGACACTGATGTAATCATAAGCGGATAGTGTACTTTCCATCATTCCTAACTTATAAGTTTTGGTGGCCATCAGCATGGAGAGAGAAATTAACCCTGAAATCAACTTTGTATAGCAGGCCATTACTGAACAATCAACTTTTTTGGATAGATGATGACATCACCCTCCAAAAAAAATTTAACAAGTCAAGGCCTTGACCTACCTACCCACCCAACCTAATATCACATGTTGTGCATGTGACTCCTTCTTGTGTTGTGATATGGGACACTGACCTTGGGTGTTGTTATAAATAGTAAAGAACAGTGAGCAAAGATGCCTTGGTAACATTAAAGATGACAACTAGTGGTTTTAAGTGATGGCAGTTTACACCATTTTCATAGGTATTTTGAAGGGGTACCCGAAAAAAAAATCAAGCATATGGGGTCAGATTTTTTTTACAGTTGGACTATCAAATCATGAGCTATGCCCCATGCCTTCAGCATAGGTTTAGCTCATTGGAGGCTTTACCCCCAAACCCCTGACTGAGACCTATCCTATCAATAATTTTCTTCAGTCAGTTGTGCTCATACTCTAACACTCAAAAATTCCCTGTTTCCACACCTGCAGGCTCTGACACCTTGCACATATGATCCAAACCATGGGATTATACCTAATAAAGTTGACTATACTTTGAAGTGTGAAAAAAAGCCTTTAAATAAAGATAATTATACTGTATTCTGTCAAAGATTTCCTTAATTTGGTCTTTTCCACACCTACAGACTCTCTTGCACCTTGCACACATGATGAGAAAGATGGGATATACCTATTAAATACTTTGAAATGTATAAAAAGAGCCTCCAGGTGAAGATATCTGCAAATAATCAATTATTGTATCTTATCTTATCAATGATTTCCTCAAATCAATCTTTTCCATACTCTATCACTTCAGAAACAGCATCAAAAGATATGTAAATTGAAAAGAGAGCCTCTGATCTTCAATTTACTGATCTTATTTCCTTATCATTCAGATAACATCATCTTATCTTACGATGTCAGCATTAGTCAGCAAGCAAAGTCCTAGCATTATAATCTGTTGCTTAAGCTCACTTACAGCCTTTTCCCACATATTGTCTCATAATATAGAGATCCCAAAAGGAACATCAGATCATTCAGAAGTACTGCAGCCAGACAGAGCTCATTCTCAGGATGGAAGGAGGAGATAGACACTGTTGGTGAAATATGAGGGGTCTTGTACATGAAGAAACTTGCAGCCTTGGACTAAGTCCTTTTAATAACCTCTCATTCCATTTCTTGAGATTTTCAGTACATTATGTGCATGCATTTTCATGGCTCTAGAGAGTGTATTTCACAAGACTCTATTCCAATACAAGATTGTATGATATAGCCTAGATCAAACTGAGGACATGATTGTCAGGGGACTTCCATTTCCAGACTTCCTATTCCAACTTATGACAACTCTCCTTGACCCAATCTCCTTTCCCAAGGCTTGCCCAGGGTGTCCTCCAGATCCCCAAAGATCTCTGGAGGTCATTCTCCTTTTCAGGAAACCTCCAGAACTTTCCATATTTCCTCTGCAAGCATTTCCCGAGGGTTAGGGTTAGCTCCGGTCATCTGTACAGTCATTCTCATGCCTCTGCTGCCCACTGATGTGCTGCACTGAGCAGTGGGGATCCTTAGACTTGTTCTCTTTGGATTCCCCTCTGCTAGGTGATTAGTTACCATTGTATTGTCACTTATTTTTCTTAATATAACTTTGGATTCCCCTCTGCTAAACATGTGATTGAGCCACAGCTGCTGGAAGTCACCCTTACAGCAGAACAAGTTTCTAACTCTGGTCTGGAAGCACCTTATAGCCTACAAGGAGTCTCCAAGCCCCTATTTGTTGCTTCCCTACCAGGCTTAAACACACATGGAACTCTATGTCTCAGCTTGCTAATTCAGACAGTCCCCTGGAGGCTCCAGCCCCTCAGGATGAGGCCTGGACTCACTTGCTACACCTAGAGAACCAGGTGCAATTGACTCAATCTTCCCTCACCCACCATACAACCAAACTCTTCACCCTTCACCAAACTACCAACCTTATTTTCCAATCCCTCCAGGCACTGCTAGAGCACCTGCTCCCTACCACTGTGCCATCCCTAGTAGTGGAACCATCCCTGACAGTCCCAGTAGTCCCCCCAGCAGCTCCAGTAAATCTCTGGGCATGGATTCCATGTCTCATGCTCCCAGACACATACAATGGTGACCACTCTAGTGAAGAGCACTTCCTCCAGTCCTGCCTCACCTACATTCACCTCAGCAGAGATGTCTTCAACTCCAACATGTTGAAGATAGCCTGGGTACTGTCATACATGAAGACCAGATGAGCCTCCACCTATGCAATACAAGTGTTTCAATGCCCTGAAGGTGTTGGAAGCTTCACAGACTGGGCCACCTTTGAAAAGGACTTCTAGGCAGAGTTCTTCCTGATTGATCCTGCCAAATCTGCCACTTTAGTGCTGCATGACTGGGAGCTGTATGTGCAGGGAAGGCAGACATTGGATGAGTACATTGATTCCTTCTGGGCATTGGTCAAGCAAGCCACCTACCCAGATGGCCTTCAACTATGCCTCATGTTCTGGGATGGCCTGCACCCCACATTGATAGAGTGCATCAACAACCTGGCCAAGGGCCATCCAGATGATGAGCAGGTCACATCCTGGTATAAGGTGGCCTGGAATCAGTGGCAGCTCATGGAGATCTGACAGGAGCTATGTTGCATGCACCCAACCCACTGCCATGCTCCAGTGGCAAGTATCCAGCATCCTGCTCCCATGCCCCCAACACCTGCCCCTGCTCCAGCCATCCCCCACACCATGCCCCCTGCCACTGGGCATTCCCATGAATGTGGATGCTGCCTGATAGCATCACCCCAGATGCAAAAGGCCAGGGCACTTTGCATGACACTGCCCAATGGGTCTTGAGGTGCACTACCTCTGGACTGCTGAGCAAGAGGAGCTCCTCCTGCAACTGTTAGCCATGAAGGATGCTGCCAGAGCTCCATCACCAGATGAGCCAGCACCAGAGTTGACCCCAGAGGAGAGTGGTGCATGCACCCCCCTGCCAGACCTGGAGGAGGATTTTTAGTTGAGTGATAGATGAGATGTATGCCTCCATTGCCAAGTACTAACAGGTTTACATGTCTGTTGTTAGAAAATGCAATTGAATTCCCCAATGTTGATCATGCTAAGACAGACAACCCTCTGATCCCCCCTTCAGACATACAAACTCCAACTGCAGACCCTGAGCCAGGCTCTCCAATGCCAGTCAGGCTCTGCCTGCATCACCCCCTTGCCTGGGAATGCCAACTGCCCCAGCAGTATGCAGTGGCCTTGAATTCCTCTGCAAACTCCCTGTGCCTTGATGTGGAAATAGAGACCACAGACATCCAGTAAACTTGCAGAGTTGCCACTTGCCTAGATAGCAGAGCCACCATACTGTTCCTGGACTTGATTTTGTGAAGCACCATGGCCTGACTGCACAGCTGCTCTCCAAATCCATTCTGGTGTTCAATATTGATGGGATGCCCAACAAAGCCAGTGCCATCAGCTCTGTGGTAGATCTTATCCTCTGCTACTGGAAATGCCAAGCATGCAGTTCTTGCAGTCACCAGCCTAGGCAAGCAGGACATAATTCTTGGCTTTACCTGGCTCTGGGAGCACAATCCCAAAGTAGACTGGGCCTGGGGCAAGGTAACAATGAGCCAGTGCCCCCAGAGGTGTTCCACCTGCATCACTGAGGTCAAGGAAGAGCACTAGGCCAAGGTTCAAGAATACACAGCCATCTGGACTTGCCATGCGGGTCATATC
This sequence comes from Termitomyces sp. DKA64, assembly GCA_017657295.1. Lineage (NCBI taxonomy): Eukaryota > Fungi > Basidiomycota > Agaricomycetes > Agaricales > Lyophyllaceae > Termitomyces > Termitomyces sp. DKA64. Next base: position 6,361 of record JAGGAV010007906.1, on the reverse strand, counting down.
CTCTTTGCAGACTTAGACCTTCTGAATTCCCTGCCCCTGGCATTCCACCATAAAGAGGCCTTCTACAAGGACAACTGGAGCAGTGGTGGGACCCCAGAGGAACTTGGAGGGGAGGTTTATGGTATATGCAACCTGGAGCTTCTGGATGAGGCATTAGAGGTTGGAGACTGGATCTACGCAACTGTCCTGCATTCTCTGCCCTTCATTGCAGAGATCCAGGCTAGCCAGACCATGTTTCAACAGCTGGCCCAGGCCTTTGCCACCAATATCCTCTCCCCCCCAGGCATTCTGGGATGTTGTGCCTCAATACCTCCATGCATTCAAGGACATGTTCTCTAAGGCCTCTTAACTCTCTCCTGGAGTGCAAGCAGTGAGACCATGCCATTGAATCAATGCCAGACTCCAAGCCCATGAACTGTAAGGTCTACCTGCTAGTGTCAAAGGAGCAGGATGAGCTCAACACCTTCCTACAGGAGAAACTGGACTCTGGTTGTATCTGCCCCTCCAAATTCCTGATGGCTTCTCTGGTCTTCTTCATCAAGAAGAAGGATGGGTCTCTTTGACTGGTCCAGTACTACTGGGTTCTTAATGCCATGACAGTGAAGAACTGCTGCCCCCTCCCACTCATTTCTGAGCTCATCAATAACCTCCAGGGTGCATGGTACTTTACTAAATTGGACATCTGGTGGGGCCACAACAATGTGCATATCCATGAGGAAGATGAGTGGAAGGCCACCTTCTGGACCAACTGGGGACCATTCAAACTGCTTGTTATGTTCTTTGGACTCACCAACAGCCCAGCCACCTTCCAGACAATGATGAACAACATCTTCCAAGACCTCATTTCCAAAGCCATAGTGTGTGTATACCTGGATGACATCCTCGTCTACACCAAAATGTGGAAGGAGTGGGAGGGGCACTGCCAGATCATGCACATTGTCCTGGAATGCCTTTGCCAGCACCAGCTCTATCTCAAACCAGAGAAGTGTGAGTTTGAGCAGACTCAGATCAAGTATCTTGGGTTGATCATCTCACACAGAGCCATGGAGATGGACCTGGTGAAGGTAGCAGATGTAGCAGAGTGGCCAGAGCCCAAGAACAAGAAGGAAGTACAGGCCTTTCTAGGCTTCACTAACTTCTACTAGAGGTTTATCCAGGACTTCTCCCATCATGCCTGCCCTCTATTCAACCTCACTGCAAAGGATGCTGTCTGGAGCTGGGGGCCCCTGGAGCAGATGGCCTTTGACAATCTCAAGTGTGCTGTCACCTCCAGACCCATCCTCCTCTTCTTGAATGACAACTCTCCCTTCTGGGTAGAAGCCAACAGCTCTGACTTCACCACCAGAGCTGTTCTGTCACAACAATCCTGGGAGAATGGAAAATGGCATCTGGTGACCTTCTACTCCAAGAGTCTGAATGCAGTAGAGTGAAATTATGAGATCCATGACAAGGAGATGCTGACAATCATCTGGTCCTTCAAGGAGTGGCAGCACTTCCTGGAGGGGGAATGGCATAAGTTTGAAGTTTGAATAGATCATAAGAACCTTGAGTACTTCTGAATGGCCAAGAAGCTCAACCATTGACAGGCCCAGTGATCCCTATACCTAGCCAACTTGGATTTCTTGTTGCACCACAAGCCAGGCTGGAGTATGGAAAAGCTGGATGCCCTGTCTTGGAGAGTGGACCATGGCACTAGAGGAGATGACAACAGTAGCATCATGCTCCTCCAGCCCAAACTGTCCATGATCTAAGCCATAGAAGGTCTAGTCATTGAAGAAGCAGAGGTAGATATCATGGAAACTGGGATGGTCAGCAGGAGGAACTTGTTGCTCAGGCAGCCCAGGCACTGAAATCAGGACACACCACCAGCACCAAATCCATCCACACAGACAAATAGGCCCTTTGAAAGGGGCTCCTGACCTTCCAGGACCACATCCACATGCCCAATGAACTGGAGCTCTGCTGGAGGATTGTAGAGCAGCACTACAACTCCTGGATTGTGGGACATCCTGGCTGATGGAAGACATCAGAGCTAGTGTCCTGGAACTACTGGTGGCCCCAGATGTCCTGGTATATTGGGTCCTATCTGAAAGAACATCTGGAAGCTCCATGGCCTCTCCAATGCCTATGTGTCCAACCAGGGTCCACAGTTCATAGCAGACTTCACCAGAGAGCTCTACCAACTCCTTAATGTGAAGCTTCATACCTCCACCACCTATCACCCACAGTCTGATGGCCAGACTGAACATGTGAATCAGGAGCTCAAGCAGTACCTCTGCCTCTTCTGCAACAAGCATCAAGATGACTGGGACAAAGTCCTCTCCAATGCTCAATTCTAGTATAACAACCATGTTTATGTGGCCACTCAAGTTTTGCCCTTCTTCATAGACACTGGATGTTACCTGCACATGGGCTTCAAACCCTGGGCCCAACCTTCAGAGAACAAAGCTGTGAACAAGTTTGTGGACCAGATAAAGATCACACAGAAGGAAGCCTGAGCAGCTCTGGCAATGGCAAAGGATGATATGGCATGATATTATGACCACAGAAGGATCCCAGCATCCAAGTACCAGCCCAGAGATTGAGTTTACCTGGACACATTTGATATTACAACTACCCAACTGTTGAAAAAGCTCTCACACCATCAATTGGGACCCTTCATGGTAGAACAGCAGGTAGAACTCCTAGCCTACTGACTCCAGCTCCCTGCAGGGATGTGCCAGCTTCATCTGGTGTTCAACTTGGTCAAGCTAACACCAGCCCCAGCAGACCCTATTCTGGGGCAATGCCCAGCACCCCCACCACCTTTGGTGGTGGTCAACAACAATGAGGAGTACAAGGTGGAGGAGATCCTGGATAGTCATCTATTCTGGCAGCAGCTACAATACAAGGTGAAGTGGAAGGGCTACAGAATTGAGGACATCTCCTGGGAACTCCAGGAGAATGTGCATGCACCAGGACTTGTTAGGGAGTTCCACTAGAGGCACCCAGACACACCCTGAGCCATCCAGAGAATCTATCTCATCTCACCAGTAGACCAGGTGATCCAGAACTTCTTCTACCCTGCACATCAAGATGCTGCATGCCAAAGGGGGGTGATGTCAGGGAACTTCCATTTCCAACCTCTGCACCCAACCTACACCAACTCTCCTCAACCCATTCCCTTTCCCCAAGGCTCATTTGACACATCCAGGGCACTTTCTAGATCCACAGAGATCTCTGGGTGTCATTCTCCTTTTGGTAAACCCCCAGAACTTGCTGTACTTCCTCATTGAGCACTTTCCTGAGGTTAGGGTTAGCTCCAGTCATCTATACAGCTGTTCCCATGCCTCCACTGCCCACTGATGCACCACACCAAGCAGCAGAGATCCTTAGACTTGTTCTCTTCAGATTCCCCTCTGCTAGGTTATTAGTTACTATTTATATTGTCAGTTACCTTTCTAATATACTTTGGATTCCCCTCTGCCAGCTGTGTAACTTAGCCACTGCTCCCAGAGATCACCCTTACAATACAGGAGGTATGATGACTGAGCTTGTGATAGATTGTGGAGAAGCATCACTCAATAATTGTGTCTTGCTTTCTAAGTGCTTTAGCAAGCCTATCTATGTTTCAACAATTCTTCCTGATGGCTTGGCATGTACCCTCCTCTTCAGATGTTTACAGAACATCTGGCCAGATCTAAATGTCATTAACAACACCTCAATAGACAATGAAACACATTTCTATCAAAGTGAAGCATGCTGACTGTTGCCTTGTGTATAAAAAGATGAGATTTGATATGGTTCTCTCCAGAATCAGGCAATAAAGGCTGATTCACCTGCTTTTATATCCAATATTCATAACTGGCATGTACCTGTCAAAATTTTCTCATTACTTGCCATCAAAGTTGCTGACAAGCCTCCCTATGTCTGCACAATAATCTGTCAAATGCATTGTCACAATAACTTACCCCCCCTTTCCCTAGCATATTTAGTAGGTATCAACTCTGTATTGTGTAATTAGTCTTTGACTTTCTTTTAGTGCAATTATTCTGGGTATTTTTACAAGGTATGCAGACAATTTTGATCCACCAGAGTTTATTGCAGTCCCACAGATTGACAGCCCTTTGGAAAAAATTCTCATCTATTTGGATGCCATCAACCAAAACCTATGGATTCTTATTTCTCTTGATTGAGTATATACTTTATTTGATTTATGTAACAAGTGTTCTTACAGCAGTTAGGCAGGTAGCAAGCCAGAAGAGTATTTAGATGATGATGAATGAGAAAAGGTGCATGGAACATCTACTGTTTGATCAACTCCATCCCATCATCATTGTCAGTGTCATGATCACCAATTCTATTTGTGCTTGATCTTGCAATGATTGCTGGCACTTTTCCTCAGGTTTTCTTCTTGCCTCCATAGTTGTCTTTCTTTGCCTTCCTCCCATTAAGCAACCTACATTTCTTTTCTGTAACATTTGCTTTCTTGGCTTCCTTAATCTTTGCTTTTTTCATTGCAGCATCTTCAGAATCCTCTGCATCTCCTTTTGTATTTTCATTTTTTGGATGTGAGCTCAATTGTCATATTGGACATTCTCTTCCTTAGCTAACCATACTACATTGATCATTTAATGTCTGGCACTATTGATGAAGTTTAAAACCTTCTTGGGAGGTACATCAATTTTACTGGTAATACAAGGCACATAAAACTTGGATTTTTGGGGATCAGGGGTGCCATCAATAGCAGCAAGAAGCTTGATTATATAACAAAGATTTATCAAGTATGTTTTCATATTGTTGATGTAAAAACATAGCAACTATTTTTATTCCTTGACTGGTCAAGTTGATCTTCATCATTGGACCTTGGGTTTGTATTGAATGCTGTATTATATTTTGACTCTTGGTACTTGGAACTGGCTGGAAAGTTGTCCTGCTTTCTCTTTCCAACTTTGAGTTTCTGAATTAAGGATTAGTATTTTAGATCTTTGACTGATACCATAGACTTACCTCTTGTGCACAGCTTGTTAACATCACTTGAAAAGCACACTTTTTCTTCATTTCAGATGCTTTAAGTGCTGTGGCCAGCACCTCTTCTTCTGGTGCTGCATTCTCTTCTGGTTTTTGAATACACTTGTGCAAGTTGAGGAAACCATCCTCTCAAAGTTGTTTCTGAATGGTGTGAAGTCTGTCCTGCATATGCCATTGATGATTCTTGTCACTGATATCCTTCAGAGCTAGAGCTGTTGCTGGTATGAGATTTGCCCCATGTCTTTGCATATATGACATGATCAATTGAATGAAACAATAATTGTTGGCATGATCCCAGGGCTGGTCCCATCAGAAATAGATAACAGGATCCTCCATCCCTGTAATTTGAGACCAAGTAAGGGTTGTTACTGTAACCATGGTATCTTTTTTGATGAGAATTTTTTTAGTATATCAAGCTGGTGAGCAAAAGCATATTCCATTAATACCTATCATACAGATCATGAGTATATGAATCATTAGTCTTCTATTTGTCAAGTCATGCACCTTTGCACTAACATCTTTGTAGGCTGCCTCACTTGCCTCTGACTTCTTCACCTCCATTGTCAGTGAGCCTCCCAATTGTGAATCTGAGCTTTCATTTGAAGTGGGACTCAAATTTTTGTCCCAGATATTGTCAATTTTCTCTTGTAGTGCTTATACCTCTTTCTGAAGCTTCTTATCTTTAGCAACAGCCTTTGTGATCTTCATCTTTTAGTCCACAACAATCTTCTTCAGTTCTGTTGACTGCTTCTCTATTGTCTTTATGGCTTCCTTCTGGCCTGTCTTAGTCCTTCACAACAGTCTTGACAGTGGTCATTCACTCATTTATGGTGTGTTAATGGCCAAGAAGCTCAGATACCATCACTCTTTCTTTGGCTAGCTCAACAGCAGAATCTATGTCAAACAAGTTTTTGAAAGGCAGAGGTGTAGACATGATGGTGGTTGAGATAAGTGGTGCATAGCATATATTCACTGTTAAAGTCCTTCAGATTGTACATTTCCCTAAATACATGTACATGTGTCTCAAGCTTCAGCTTGTATTGATCATTGTAAGGGCAACCTCCAGGAGCTGCAGCTCAATCATGCAGCTAGCAGAGGAGAATCCAAAGTTATCCCAGGAAAGGTAAGCAATGATACAATGGTAACTAATCACCTAGCAGAGGGGAATCCAAAGAGAACAAGTCTAAGAATCCCTGCTGCTTGGTGTGGTGCATCAGTGGGCAGTGGAGGCATGGGAACAACTGTGTAGGTGACCAGAGTTAGCTGAAGTGCATAACAAGGGATCACAGAAAGTTCTGGGGGTTTCCAGAGATCTCCAGGGACCTGTAGAGCACCCTGGAGCCATTGACCA
>JAGGAV010007905.1:0-23738 GCA_017657295.1 Termitomyces sp. DKA64 | reverse complement strand
CATTTACAGTAAAGAAAGGCTCGTTCACCTTGCGAGGCCATCTCAAATCGATCAAGATCTGCAATTAAGGAGTGAATTTTATTTCAAGCGCGACACATTTATGCATTAAACCTACCCTTGACAAATGTTGCTTCCTTAGTTTGCCCTTCCTCATATTCCTACATAGACGTGTACAATGATGATTCCTAGGTCCAGACTGATCAAAGATGGTTGTACCTTCCAGAGATTGAGTATCCTCAGGGCAGCCGGAGAACCATGTAACATATCGTAGACAAAATTATGCATCGCTTCCTGTTCAACGTCAACAATCTCAAGAATAGGGCCCGAAAAACCCAGATACTACCGATTCACGTCTTGTCTTCTCTTCTTTAGGAATGTTTTCACTTGGCGCGATGTCCCCTACTGATGTCTGTATAGCAAGCTCAGTAATAATGTATGAGTGGCAGAAAACACACCATGAGCTTCGGCGAGGTCGTGAATCAAGCACATCATGACGCATCTAGAAAAATGATCAAATTGTGAGTAACACTGCAAGGAATGTTACTATTCACTTGGAGATATCAAGGTTTGTGTCGGAAGAGAGCATTGCGAGCACCGCCATCCGATACATATGGTCCGAAATACTATACGGACGGTTCAAAAAAAAACTTGCAGAGGGAGCTAAAGTGAAAACAACCTCTCAGGACATGGTATCTTATAGGTATCTGAGTCTTGAGTCAGTGTACCTGCAGAAGGAGGGTTGAGTATACCTTGTGATTTACCCAACCTGTTCTTTTCTGGGTCTTTGTCAATGTTTTCAGTTGGATGAGTATGCGCAGATATACGCGTAATCGCTCAACTAACAAGGATTTCACTATACCTTGAGTTTCTCAAGAATGTGAAAGAATACGAGCCGATCAATTGACGCGACGCCTGTCTTTTCGTAGAGGGGAGGAAAGTTCCTAGTGATTTGCGACTGATGAACGTTGGAATTCATCGCAGAAGCTAACAATCTTGTTTTACTATAAAAGTGGCTGTGCAGAGCCAGCTTGAAAGTTTTGGATTTCGTTGATCTTATCGCTAATCTTATCGGCGCACTGGTGTGACGTTAGCGCGATAGACACAGTAACGTCGCCACGAGACAATCGAGGAAAAGCTTAGAGACTTCCGATAAGTGAGTCTTATATTGGGAGAACTAACTCTTCTACAATACACGTCGAACACATATATACTATAGAATTCCTCTACGTCATGTAGATATGGTAATAGCGGGTCAAAGCGAACCCAGAGGTGCCGCCGATAGTGTTGACCTCTTGACAACGCGCCGTTACAACTGGCATCAAGTATTATGGATTATATTTTTTTAAAAAGAGAAACGCAAAATACAGTTGTGGGTATTGTAGCACAACATGAAAGTTCCAAGATTGATTTCCAGAAAGATTTTCTTAAAAAGATTTTCCGAAGAGATGGGGTGGGAAAATTGTGGGTATTGAAATTCCCTTCTACATCGACAAGAAATGCGAACAACATAAAAAAGTGGAACCGAACCAAAGATCAAGCATTGCCAGCCAAATGCAAACGAACATGCTGGCCGAGATTATCCCTTCTACTGAAAGATTTTCCACAGCCGGGGTATGGACAAGCATGAGCTAATGTCGAAAAAAGAAGACAGGACATTGGTTATAAACACGACATATGAGACGAGAGACTCACGTTTGTCATTGGTGTGAATGCTTCTGATGTGTCTCTTCAGGTGCTCGCCGCGAATGAAACATTTGCCACATCCTTCCACCGTACAGACGAAAGACCTTCCACCACTCCTTCCACCGCCTCTTCCTCTCCCTTGCCGACTTGGACAACCTCTCCTGTCATTGCCGTCATCGTCGCCATCGTACGTCGGATCTTCGAAAGGTAATCCTCGAGCGACTCTGGTGTTGATATAGGGCACCTTCCTACCGCGGCTCTTCTTGGTCAGATGCGGAACAGGAACAGGTATGGGTATCGAATGATTGCGCCTTAGACTGGAAGGCGGCATCGAACCTCTTGCATCCGCAGCCTCCCATTGCCCATCCAGGTCAAGGCTCATGGCACTGGAGGTCGAGCCAGACAGATGAGCAAGAGCGTCAGCCGCACTCATTTTAAGAATATTTTTCCTGCTGAGTTTCTTCGGTACACGACCGAGTGGAAGGGAATTGCTTTCCGAATAATCGCTGTGCGAAGCATCGACGGATGGCGAGCTGGAAGGGAAGTATATATCGCTGTCGGTGACGTCACTTTGAGCGTCATCGTCGTCGACGCGATCGGCTTCCTCCTTAACCTTTTGGGAAGCTCGTCTCGTGCGTTTGGGAGCAGGAGCACTGTCACTAAGCTCGGAGGAGGAGGAAGACGACGTGAAGGAGGGTGCCCTGCGTCGGGAGCCCCTAATAGGACCAGCGGGATCTAATGGTATTTTATCAGGGAGATGGTTAGACACTGCAACAGAACGACCAGGCTCTTCAAGCCCAATACTCCGAGAGCGTTTGCAAGATAGAGACTTGAGCCCACCCTCCTCGGACGAGGAGAGCAGCTTCAACTCCACGTCGTTGTTTTCCTGGGTATCCGGAATGTAGGGAGCGTTGAGATCGGATAAAGAGATGCAAGGACGCTCTCCCAAAGAGCTTGACACATTAGGAGAGTCGGGGTGCGGGTGCGCTCTGACAGTGCCTGTGGGTCGCGCTGGAGACTGAGTATTCTGGTGGAACGTAGCAGGATCTATTGTAGGGGAGTGGACATCTGCTGAGGAATGGATGAGAAAGGGGTTGGAGACATGGTCGTGATTCATGTCGTGATTCATGTGACCGTATAATGAGGCCACAGGGGACATGGTGAGAGGTATGTGCGACTGGCCATGGGGACTGTACGTGGCCGAGAAACGTTGCCAATCCGAATTATTATGGCTGTAGTTCGCATGCCCATTGGAAGGCAAGGATCCAGTGGAGTACGCATTGGACGAACCACGGCCATCAGAGTCGGTATTGGTAGAGTGAGAATGATCGGACAACAGGTCGAGCTCGCGTTCCACCATTACCATGTGATGATTGGCGTCGATGTACTTGCTGGCGTCCCCGCTGGTCCAAGTATCGAAAGAGGGGGCGTTGAAGTAGTTGAAGCCATGAGGATGGTCAGCCTCTGGCCACGGTAGCGCACCGTTGGGGACTCCATCGACGGGGGCTGCTCCAAAATACTGCGCGAAGACGTTGTCGTTCGTGCCACGAGGTGTAGTGATTTCTATGCTGAAGTCCATAAAAGCTCGAGCTCAAGGGAAGGGGAAGGAAGAGATGAGAGGAGTTAAGAGAAGAAATAGAACGTGATTGCGGTGGAGCTGTTTCACAACTAATTTAGGAGGCTGACGAAAAAACGAAATAAACCAAGCTTCAAAATACGACGATCAGTCCAGTACACAGCATTTGTGGCGGGGCACGTTCTCCCCTTGTGCGTATTGCTTGATGTGTGGTCAAGGTCAGGACATATTCCTAGTGACCAGATGGTGCATGGATACTCCAGAGCTATTGTGGCGCAAACTCCCCACCGATTCACTAGTCATGAGGCGTTCAAGTCTAGAAGTCTATTCGATGCATCAGACGACTTTCAGGACAGTGCCTATAAAACGAAAGGATTGGGCCATACTGGATGCCTGGAAGGTCTCAGAGCTGCGACAACCCTATAGGGGCCCTCGTTGAGGATCATGGCCCATAAGGAATGATTCTTTTAGTGGCGGAAAGCGACTAGGGAAAGTTGTCGCCGAAGACATGGGAGTAGAAGTCCAAGCTGCAGCAAGACATCTCACCGACAATTGGGGCGGAACGGAACGTGGCATCAGGCTGACAAAGCCTCGCGGAAAGCCAGGCTTATCTTCGCGCCCATGTATAGCCTGCTTGTTGGTCTTGATTGAACCTTGTTAGGATTCGGGACTAGAAAGCATCAATTTGAGATTTCGAGACATGGGCAAGGATACACACGGCACAAGTAGACTGCGGGATGCCCCCAATAAACAATTGAAAGCTAGAATACTAGATGGGTGTATTTGGCTTCGCGAAGCATCTAGCCAAACCTTATGAACTTGTACGTACACCGGTAGAGCGAATGTACAGTTTCCTCGCACTGGAAACGTCTACCGAGTCGGAGGTCTAGATTGTGATGGAGCACAATAGGTATTGAATATGAGATCACGTCTAGAAACCTAATTGATTGAGATTGCAATTTATTGTTTCAGTACAGTACTTGGACGGGTAATCAGGAGTCCTACCTTGCTTGCCTGCTATGATTATACCTACAAAAATCCAATGGCATCGTTCGGACCTCTGTAAAGAATTTTCCCAGTTCGCGATGATATCAGAATCCGACAGAATGGCTAGCCTTTGGTCGAAGCTGCTATTTGACGAAGCAATTGCGGAGGTTGCATTGATCATTGTTTCTTCATTCACTACCAAGCAAAGAAGAACGCGTAGATTACCACATGCCTGATATGTGACGCAACTTGCTGATAGTAAACTCATCATAAATGTCTAGGTCAAGCGCAGGATAATTCAAAAATGGGAGGAGCTCGAACTCTGTGGATAGCACGGAACAGAGCCAGTCGACAATTTCCAGATATGTTACCCGAGAAAAGAACGAGTAAGGTCTGGAGGCGTTGCAGATCCAAAGAGACCTGTTGTGTTGATGGAAAGGTGTACAGGCCTTAACGTGGAAAATGGGATTCGAACCATGATGTTGGTGACGCAAAATTTCTATTGACCCAGTATGCGAGGTGGATTATGCCTCGACAGACAGTCTAAGATTGAGAGTGCGTGTTCCGGCTCTATATCGCCAGGTATGCAAAAGGACTTCAGTGAGCAGCGAAAAAATGGTCGATAGCATAAAGAAAGCCTTTGCAGACTCTTTGGCTAGAAAGAGTATCAGTTTCATACTAAAGGGCGTTCATCCTGGGGGTGGGCCGGCAATGTGATGAATCTCGATCAATGATAGTGACGCACACATACCAGACTTGAATGCGTCGCGATACTAGTGCAAAATTTCATGCATTTCCAGGGTATCTGTAAGTTCAAAGATGCTTTGTTTCAAAGTTCTGGAGGTAGAAATGGTTCAGACTTTTTAGCAGACGACATTGTCGGCGTGCCCCAACAGAGTATCAATAGCTTGACCAACTCCTGCTTGGAGAGCAGTCCTCCAGAGTTGGTTATTGTGTCCCTGACATCGATCGTGAATCAGTCGACGAAGCTACAAGTAGTAAATTGGCGGTGTTCAAACACTGACGTTGGAGGTTCAGTGGCGCTTACATAACCCTTCGTTCCGGTGATCCAGTTCATGTTTTCTTCGCTTTATCGCCATAGATCGGGCAAAGGCTTGATTCGGTCCTCCAGAAGTTTTTCCATTGCTCAAATATTCGGTAATTCTGGTGCAGCGGAATTTGTTGCAGCAGCCGGATCGGTGACATCGATCCCGAAGCTCTATGGCCTACCAGAGGTGAGTCTATTTTGATACATACACTGGACGATTTGTTGAAACCTTCGCTAGGTAATTGTTACAGGTAATAAATCCATTGAGATACGTCAAGTCAAAACGTTGAGCCAGATCGGCATTTTCTAGGTCGTGCCAACTGTGGCAAATCCACGTTATTTAACGCCGTCTTAGGTCGGAGAAATCTTCTACACACGAGTAAGAAAGCTGTAAGCCTTTCTCTTTTCCGAAATCTTCAGAAGCAAGCTAAGCAAGCCCTGTGCCATGTAGGGCCGGACACGTGAACTGAACTTTTTTCGTGTCGGGGCAGAACCGGGGAAGCTCATTCTAGTCGATGCACCTGGATATGGCTCACGAGGAAAAGCAGAATGGGGTGCTCTATTTGACAAGTACATCGAAACACGGCGTGAGTATGTGTCCTTTCTCCTAACTCAATCATCACCTGCCCCTCCTTATGCTCAAAATCCAGGCTCCGTAGGATATACATTCTCTTCAATGCCAAGCATCTCCTGAATGCGTACGATACCCAGATGCTGGCGTATCTCTCGACGAAACTGATCGACGAGCGCGGGATTCAGCCATTCACTCTTCAGGCAGTTATCACTAAAGCCGACTGCATACCCGGCGATAAAGTTTCTGGAACGATTACGCGGCTGCGGAAAGACGTTTGGGAGGCCGCACCGCTCTGCCTGCCCCCGATCGTCACAAGCGCAACAATGAATCCGCCTTTTGGTATAGATGAGATGAGGAAGAGTATCGCCAATGCCTGTGGTCTATTGTGACTCTAGCCCTTCTTTTGCTATCGAGAGAGCTATTGATAGAAGCAACGTCCCGCCTCTTTCTGGACTCTGCAAACAAGTACGCCACTTTGAAAGGCTATGACAAATCTGATATTATGTCCGTTGAGTAATGTCATTGAGGTCGGCGTTTTCATAATGCCTCATAGTCTAGCCAATTAGATTGTCATTTGTTCTCGGCAGCGCTAATGCTGAATGATTTACGATGTCTATCAATATCTTCTAACACCTTACAACATGGCGCTGCCAGGGACTTCATCCTAAGCCATTCGGCCTTGAAGCAGAACGGTGATGGCAGGCCTCAAGAGTATTGACATGATGACTCATGATGGACCGACATCAATCTCCAGCATATCTTTCAGGTTAACTAATTCAGGAGATATTCTCTCAAGCTCGGTCTATTAAAGTATATGTACCAATAGACCTTTCTCCGTCGACGTTGAAATTGTCATGATCCTATCAGATGATTGATACGAAATTACAGAGCTGGTATACATTATAAACTTGATCTTCAAAACAAGGTTTCCCCTCGTGGAATCCGGTGTTATCTTGAACATTTAAATGGCTGCTTCTTCACTCAACCGGAAATTTTCGCATTCAATAGAGAGAACAAGGGTACGAGCGGCAAAGAAGACAGCCATAAATAGTAATAGAATCATATTTTTCGGGAGCACATGCCGGCCCAGCTTTGTCAGGCAACGGTTGACCACTCATAGATTTCCATGGGAAATCCATACAACCCAGAATATATAGATTTCGTTAGCGAATGGGGCACAAAGGATGGTCGAAGAACTTTATTCGTCTTTAGTGCCCCAAGTGATTGTATGTATACAGATAGTTCATATATGTAAGGTACTCTATTACGTAAGCGTTTTCGACAGCAATGTCCTCTAGCCTGACAGCCTCCTGTTAACGAATCTAACGTCAGAAGCTCTTCATTAGTGCAAAGGCGCACGTCGGTGTTAAAAACCATGTCGAATGAAGCTCCTCCCTGGCCCTCACTCTACAACCCTGGCTTGGAAATTCTGCATATCCAACATCGGAATGCAACCCAACATGGCGGCGCTTATCTTCATCGCGCAGGAGGTCAGCAAAGGCTCTAGATTGTGCCACATGGCTAATCAGCTCCTTTTGTCCTATTTGCAGACGTGTTCCGCTTTACCCTGTTCTGGACACTCGTCCTTTACACTCCCCTTTTCATCCTTTGTGGAACTTATGCCTTCTGGAATTTTAACTTCCCACCTTCCTACAAAGAACCTTATCATCATGGTACATCTAGCCCTCCATATCTCTTAAATCCGTTTCCTCTGTCTGGCAACAAGACCGGGGCATCCCGTCGCATCACGAGACCGCCAAAGGAGAAAGAACGCCGATCGAGGCTCGCATTCGCGCTTCTGGTTCTTTTGACTTTTCTGTCTTTGGGTGTCGCCGGAGCTGTTATAGGGTCTACGATCCTGGGTTTTACCGTGTTCGGATTGTACAAGTCGGCAAATTTCAACATGTCGACGTAAGACTCCAAATTCATTTTGCCGGTTTTTTTATTCGCTCAGCTATCTTCTCCAGATGGATACCCTTCCTCCTGGCCGTCATGCAGGTACTCACGGGTCTCCTCAGGTGAGCACTTCCATTTGAAAGTTGTAACCGTGGTTCTCAGTCCGAAGTTCAGTCTCTGGCCTTCTATCATTGACATCATATAGTGGTCTTCTGTAACTGTGCTTTGCTTATCTACGTCGCATCTACATCCCCATTCGTTCCTTCAGACCCGAAAAAATAGTCTGCATAAGTTGCCCAGAGTATTTACGGAACTCGGAATTGCACGTGGTAGTCTTGGCATCTTCCAAGTTTTCCGTCCTCCGCAAATTCCCTCGCTTCCTGATTCCGAGTCTCTGGAGCTTCCGATCGTGGGGTAATGATTGATAGCCCTACACGCCACAGATTATATGATCGAGAACTTAACCCTTACATATTATGTACAGAGCATCATCCGACGACGGTACGGTCGCTCTATACTCTTATGTAAACATGAGTCAAGATGTGCGCTATATCAACGACAGCAGGAACTGAGAAAAAACATGTTCTCATGTACATTCTACCGTAGTTCTTGCCATCCGATCTTCCGCCGGTGGCTCTTAATAGGAACTCAGGGGTCGAGACCCCGCCACCGCCTTGTCAGCGACCGGCAAATGTGTTTTATCTCAGGTTCGAAATGTCCATATATGGTGCGACTCGATGTCGACGTCGGTGCGGAGTTTGACGTTGGTCGCGGTTGCCAGCGTCTCGAAATGGGCCTCGTGGCCGCGAAAAAAAAAGTCTGTTTGTTTTTAATTTACAGCGCAAATCGGCTCTTCGTTGCCTGCGCCCATCCACGGTTACATGAATATTCTTTGTCGGTCGCCGTCAAAATATAAAGGACGGCAGTTTCGGAACCTCCTTCATTCTCCCACACTATTCGAGAGAGGCAATCGGAATACTCGTTTCATGACGAAAGTCTCATGTGATTCGGCTCCGTGAGAAGCCTTCCATGTCAGATGTGGCGAGAACGTGGCTCACTGCCACCTCATTTGACCTAGAGAAATAATTTCCGCAGCACGCTCTGCAGGATTGGTAGGACTCGATCATGTTGCTAAGTCTCGTGAGCCTGAGGTTGATAACAAGACCAAGATCCCCAAAGTATGTATATAAAGACCCAAGAAACTCGTCGACAGGTCATACAAGGAAAAACAGTGGAAGAATCCTCTTACATACGAGGTTCCCACGAAAGACGCTTGAGCAGAAACGATATAGGATGTACATCGAGTATATTGAAAGCCAGAACATTCAGCTTTTTACATTTGTATACAAGTGGTACTAGTGGTACTGGGTTATAATTGGGATATAAAGTACTGTCCGTATCTGGTAAGTAAGACGAATATTTTGCTGTACAGAAGAAGTACAGAACACGATACAGTAAGTATGAGGGTAAAATAGGTTATTAACTTAGAAAAATACACGTCTGCTGGGCCGAAAAACTAACGGGGCGAGGCAATAAGGATAAAAAAAAGGGGGAGTTGAAAGAGGTTAGAAAATTTATGAACAATGTAAAGAAAAAACACACGGACGATATATACAAGAACAGAAAAGTTACATGTGATGAAATGTTACATGATTCAGCGTCAACACAAAGGATTCTGTTCAGAAGGACATAAGTCAATGGATACCAAGCATATGCAAGCCAACTCACCACCAATTGTAGCCAATGTAAGACATATCATCAAGAGATTTGAGTGTCTCACCCTCAGATGCACCGAGGAAATCGTACGAAGGCGTTTGGTGGATCTGCGGGACGGTCATGCCACAGCTGTCGTACCAGACATGTTGCTCGGGGTGAACAACGGTAGGCGCGTTAAGCAAAGTATTGGCAGTGTCGAGGAGTGGTCGCGGGGAGAAAATGGGCCCTCCTAGATGCTGCGTGTTTGGAACGTTGAAGTGCATGGGGTATTCATGCTTCATAGCCGAGGGTCTGAACTTGTATGAGACAGTGCACAGGACTGCCTCTTGCATGGTCTGTCCAGGACCGATGGATGTCAACATTACATCTTGGGTAATTGTGTAGCGAGACAAGTCTTTGAAACATTTAACATTTAGAAGACATTACAATTCCGATAGATTAAAGACACTCACCGGACTGCTGGCAAAGGGTCGCCCAGTATTGAGGGATCAAGCGTGCACCGTATTGAGCAGTCCCATGGGGACCGAGACCGGGTAGTGCCTCCAACTCTGCGGCCTCATTGTAGTGGAGGGTATCATCGATGAAGACGCAGAATAATGAGCGGGCACCATGCGGTAAGGGATTCTGGCAGTTGATTTTGACAGCAGGAGCGAGACTGCTGAGAGAGCCCGAATGTGTCAGACGAATATTGCGGTGGTCAGGTCGAATGAATGGGTATGAACCGCGAGTAGGGAGATCAAACTCTAGGAGATAAACGGGCTCGGGACGATGAGGAGGCAAGATGGGGTGGGAACCCTTTCGAGGACGTGAGACGAAATCGACAACAATGACGGGTGGATTTGTGTCGTGGACTGGACGGCTGGGGTATTGAGATGAGAGGCCTAGACCCATGCCACGATGGAAGACATCGCTAAACTCGGGGGCATAAGGGGACGAAGCGGGAGATGTCGAAGTGGAAGATGTGCTCGGGGATAGTCCAGGTGCCGAAGATGGGGAGCACGACCGATCTGGAGTTGGAGTAGACTTGATAGGGTCCGGAGGAAACTCTCGCCTTGACAAGAGCTTCAATACTGCAAAGCCACATTGGTAAATAAGAGTTAACAAATGGCTAAATCAAAACAATACCTTTTTCTTCCTGGCAGGTGTCTCGTAACTGTTGAAGGCGACTGCCCACCTGTTTTGGAGTCCTATCTTTCCCTGTCACCTTCTTAATATGGTCCGAAATAAAGCGGTTTCGCTTTGGGAAGCGGCGCAACAGTTTTGGATCACCGGAAGATGCAGGACGATACTTTTCCAGTGCTATTGGAACGACAGGATCAGTTACGAGGTTATGTGTAACTGTCAAGTAGTTTTACCGTCAAAGAGAGCTGCCTCAATGTGTGCCGGCCAGACGGCCTCGTTTTTCCCTTTGCTCGTCTTCCAAGTCTTGCGTCCCGTTACCAAGGTATGCGCCATACCCGCAATCTGGCTAGCGGGGGCCTGATATGACAAGTCGCCGACGAATGACGTCGAGCAGTAGATCTCGAGAGGGTTGCCGTCAATATTGGGCTCGGTGGATGGAGAAGTTGGACGGTCTTCAACTTGACTGGCCATGGAGGAAGCAGTTTCAATACCAACACGCGACTTAGTGGACTTTAAAGCATAGCTCTGTGTGGCCTTCGGGAAGTAAAGTGTTCCCCTCCGCACACCAAATCCGGAGTATGACAGCTTCTCTCAACTTCGAGATCTGAGTTGACGAATCGGACATCGTTACCGAATTAGCAGGCTGTATGTACCTCTTTCGTGATGTCCGAATCGGGACTTCTGAAGCGCATCTCCGAGACAACCACTACTCGGCGATTGGCAGGTTGTCGTTGAATTTTTGATACTTGCCCAGGTTCTCCAAACCGTGTCTTGTTCTCTGTCTCAGGTATCTTGTCTTGCTTTGTCCGTAGAGAGCGAGTGGACGGCTCCAGAGTTGATTATAGTTCCACTGAGCATATGCCAGTCTATGATGTGGTTCCGATTCCATATAGGTGGTTCCTAGATTCGGTATTCGCAGTTTGTACATATAAAGATGAGATGAAACCAACCCTTCAAGGGTTGCAACCTTACTTAAAGATTTGGATAGGTTGCCGTAGCCAGGGAATAAAATAATGGTATGTCATGTCTACATACGGAATCTCGAGGCCGCAATGGCAAAATGAGTTTGTTGAAGCGAGGATTACCCAAAACATCGTCTCCACAGAAGGAAAATTTTCATAGAGGCCCAGTGGAACTTCGAGAACTGCTGCAGTCGTGAATTACTCAAGAAGGCCATGTATAAGTCGTTGGGTCCCTACGGTTTGGATATCCCGGAAGAGAAGCAGCGGAAGACGGATTCGGGTATTTGTGCATTGTTAGACAGGCAAGTGGCCGCCAATCAAAGAACAACGGGCGTCTAACCAAATGGGCATTTATTTCTTTGGAAATTTGACCAATACCAATCATCGCGATGGATCCTCTGGCTGGCATGGATGATTCGTCGACCGATGATGATTCTGCCTCTCAGACAACCGAAGATGACCCCCAGGTCCCCGAACACCAGGCGGTTCCCCCTCCGATCCTGGCAGCGCCACCACTTACTGCAGTTCCAAGAGAACGTCCAAATTATGAACTTAGACATGTCTTACGAGGCCACACAATGTCAATTTCTGCTGTCAAGTTCAGTCCGGACGGAAAACTGTTGGCTTCCTGTGGTTGGTCTAAACGATAGTTTGATTTCTTGACCGATGGTTCTAATTCGGTGATTGCTTCGTTCGTGCTCCATTCAAGGCGCAGAAAAGGTTGTCAAGATTTGGTCGCCTGAGACCGGCGAGTTCTTGAGAAACCTCTCTGGTCATACGCAAGGCTTGTCGGATATCGCATGGTCATCCGATAACGGCCATCTAGCGTCAGCATCGGATGATACAACGATTCGAGTATGGGATGTTGACTCAGTACGCCACCGTACTCATGATATCCTATTGAGATTGCGTTCTGATAGCCATTGAAGGGTTTGACACATAAGCATCTCAGAGGCCATACAAAGTGGGTCTTCTGTCTGAACTACAATGCTGCCTCAAATCTTCTCGTTTCGGGAGGCTGCGAGGGTGATATCCGGATATGGAATGTCGCGACTGGTGAAGATCTCCTCTTAGCTCTCTCCAACCTCGCCTGAACCACATCTGACAAGGAAAATGTGCTAAGACTTTGCATGCACACATGGACTACGTGACAGCAGTACATTTTAATCGAGATTCCTCTTTGATAGTATCCTGTGCTTTAGACGGTTTGATGTCTGTCTTTCTTTCCCGCAATCTTCACAAGTTCACGTGAACTCCTACTAGTCGTATTTGGGATACCAGTAATGGCCAATGCCTCAAGACGCTGGCCGAAGGCCACGATGCAATCTGGTACGCCCTTCTGCGTATCATTTGGCCATCAATGAACAATTGATATTGACCACCGACGAAAGTCAACATGTGCAGTTCTCTCCAAACTCGAAATATATTCTTTCCACGGCGCATGATAGTGCCATTCGCCTGTGGGATTATCAGACTACACGGTGTCTGAAAACATACACGGGACATATTAACTCCAAGTATTGTATCTCGGCATGCTTTAGCGTCACTGGTGGCAAATGGATCGTAGCGGGAAGCGAAGACAATAGGGTGTACATATGGGACCTCCAGACTCGTCAGATCGTGCAAGTGCTAGAAGGTCACGGTGGTAAGTTTGAATCCCCGCCTAAGTATGGAGATGGTTGAATGATGAAAATTGCACTAGATGTGGTCGTTGCTGTTGCTGTGAGTCCCTCGCTTTAAAAGAAAACAAGAAACAGAGTAACGAGCCGTCCTTGGCGCATCAGACGCATCCATTACAGAACATGATAGCAACAGGTTCGATTGATTCCGACCTCTCAATTCGTATATGGTCGGATCGCGGGCCGAGGCCCGCCGGCTCGTAGCCGTGTCTTATTTTGTTCCTGAGTATCAATAAACTTTCTTGCCGATATACATATTCGGCTGTTCCTGTCGCCGCTCTCTGTACCAATTTTTTGTAATTTTTTTCAATTTTACATACTCCGAGGTCGCCAAAACGGCATAATCTTTGGATAGCATTACCGGAGCGCGAAAGCAGTAAATAACGAAAAACGACAGACTTCAGACAACAGCATCGAGAGTTGTTTTCATTGTTTCAACGGTTCAGCATTAAGAAGATCTGGTCAAGCAGAGCGAAAGTTACTCGTTAGTAGAGACAAGAAACAAAAATAATACTACACCTTTAGCGACTTCTTGATCAGCATCTGTTAACCCTGAATCATGAGCCTCGAGGAAGGCATCAACCTAGCCCAAATAATTTTCAGTTGTTAGAGGGAGGGTAAAAAACGGAAAATACCTCATCCATTACACGGTCATCGTTATCATTTCCATCGAGTTCACCTTCACTTTCATCGTCGTCATCCTTAGCATCGTCGATCGCGAATGGTGTACGCTCCATCAATCTTGCATTGACGGCCTGCACCATGGGGGATAGGCTTGCGGTGGGTGGGATGGACGGGAGATCCTTGGACATTTGCACCTTGACATTTACTGTTAGTGTCGAGGATGATGACGCCAATGAGGGCAATGAGGGAACGCTGGGCGAAATGGATGCCGCGAGATTTGTCTTGGACGGTGGTTTTCTCATTGACGGCAATAGCAACGATTCACGTGCCTTCGGCTCCTGGAGTTTAGTGTATCTACCAATTGACGGCCGCTGGAAGACCTGAAAATGGGCAAAGAAGAGCGGTGCATTAGCGGTTCTCTTTTCTCGAGCAGAAAGATAGGATACAACGTATCGGATGTACACATACCTGATGCTTGCCAATAGTCTTTCCAATCTCGTCCGTAAACATGTTGAATATTTTCTTATTACTATCTGTCGCAATCGTCGACCACAGGTCTCCTAGGAGACCGCTGCTAGATGTAGGAACCTCGGCATCTGGAATAACTTCGAGACGGAACGAGTTAGACAAGTCTGTCTCAAAAAACGACTCGAGAATCTCGTCGGCGAGCACAACCATGCGGAACCTGAGTACACATAGGTGAAGGAGTGGTGATCATAGATTAGTTATATACGCACGTTGCGAGGTTGAGATAAGGCTGATTAGATTCGATGACACGAGGTTCCTCTTCCTTGGTCTCTTCGTTCTCTGCGGGAGGGAGCAGTGCATCGCCGTACTCGAACGCGTTTGTCATAAAGCGACTGATGGCGCCGAGATAAGCATCACCAACTTCATAACGGAAGATGAACTTTGAACCGAAATAGACCATCAGCTAAGCCATCAAGAAAAAGAGAAAATGAGGGGCTCACAAGGAGAGATTCCGACAGTGTAAGAACCTCATCTTTGGTTAAGTACCCATCTTTATTTTTGTCATGCACATTGAAGAACCATTCGATATTCTCCATTAAATCATTGAACATTACCCCATCAAGCCCAGACACCAGGTCCTGCAGTGGCAAATCAATTGAGTTGCGGTGAGCAGGGAAAAGGGAACTTCGTGTCAGTGATGGTGGCGCATCGGGAGAAGCACGGCGTTAAAAACGAACCTGGAACGACAGTGCGCCACGACAAGACGCGTCCCAAAAGAAAAAGAGGCGGTCGATAAATTCATGTTCGGCGATTTCGCGATCAATGCGTTGCTAGAGCAGGCACCATGCATATAATTAGATTGCTATTGTTATTGGTATTGTCCTACAAAGGAGGGGACGAGTACCTGGAAGCCATTTGAGACGATCTTCTCGTTCCGTGCCCAAGTTGCAATCTCGCTCAAAAAGTACTGGAAAGTACGCAGCTCGATTCTGGTCTCTGGCTTCTCTGCGGTCACGTCCATGGAAAGCAACACCGGGGGTGGATTGATGGGTGCAGATGGCGGCACGATGCACATCGCCATATAGAGAGCGTCATAGATTAACCCAGCCTGGTCTTTCGTAAAACGGCCCAGGGTCTTAAGATTGCGAATAGCAGAGCGCTTTGAGAAAGACTCGAGACTATGAATAACCTCATTGCGGAGTCGCTTCCTCTCAGAAGTTATTATTTCATCAGTTATAACAGAGAACTCGCGGAACGAGACTAGCAGTAGCTCTTGGAAGCGGGTGATAGCACGTGTTCGAGGGTCCGTAGAATTGGGGTGAGCAGAATCGCCTAGAGATGCGAAGTAATCTCGCATAAGACTGAGATAATACAGCGTTAGATACAACCACTGATTCAACAAGTAACGTCTTACTCGAGGAATCCTCCATCGTCCTGGATCTTAAGCAATTGCTCCCCATTAATTTTGAGGATAGCTATAGAACTTCAAATTCAACAAGATGCCCGAAGATAAAAACAAATGGCCTAGACCAACCCAATCTACAATTAAGCACGGAGAGAACGGTAAATAAATGCTTGTATTGATAGCATGTGAGGCAAGACCCACCCAACCTGAAATAGGACTTTCGGCCCCATACAGAAGAAGCAGTCCACTATTCGGAAGGCAAAGATCATCGGCATACTGTTGATGAATCTGTAGATTCACGTATCAGATATCGTTAGATAATGTTTATTTACACATCCTTGAAAAGACCAACAAGCTCAAAAACCAAGGAAGCGACGCCACTGAAAGTTGAACGTCAACTTCTTGAAGGTGATCGTGGATCAGGGGCAGGGTCCGCTGGACGAGTGCCTCGAAAACACGTTGATCTAAAAGAGTCCCGTGCATGGATGGTCTGCGGAGCAATATGGGTCGACGTCATTTAAGATGATAAGGTAATAAAATGGCGACTTGCGCGTAATAGCCTGGTAAAAGGCGATCGCATAGCACTTCAAGGAGCCAGAATGCCTGTTCCTCTGACATGTAACTGTAATACCGTCAGGTTTCAAGTGTCAACCATCCGTATTTTGGAGCTCCTCACATCAAAATAGCAGCTGCCAGGATATTCATCGCCTATGGTTAACATTGATCCTTTTCGAGTTTTCATCACGCTTGAGTATTGATCCTCATACCTGGCAATATCCCAGCTCCGGATTTCTAAATGAATACGCCTGCAGTACGCGCCTCAGCGCTCCGATGCCTTCCTCAGACTGATACCCGGCGTATTCAGGTAAACTCCGATGTAAATCCTTCTCAATATCCTCCGTACTCGTACTCGTGCGACCCTCATTCTTCTTCAGCAGATCGTCGTAATATCCTGGATTTGAGAAGCGCAAGTATATGGAACCGGACAGGGTCTCCCACATTTCCCCACGCAGTCGGTTCGGTAGACCGACTTGTACGAGACGCGTGCATTGTGGATAGCGTAAGAGGGTAAGGTTACGGCCGCGAGCTGAGACTTAATTTAAGATGATGTGGAGTAGTAAATGATAACAGGAACCTCACAGCGTAAGTATGTCGTCCAAAGTTTAATTTTGGATGCTTCTCGCATTCTGCCACGCCACCAATGAAGAGAGACAATGAAGAACGTGCTAACTCACTCACTTCTTGGGATCTCCAGGGAACTTGAAACGCAATCCAAGTCCTCCGTGGTACGTGGATTCTCGTGGGGCGGCGTTCTCCTTCTCTTCACTTATCAAGCTGCCATCCTCCCGCTCATTATCTGCAACAGAAGAAGAGTCCGAGACAAGTGTTTCTGAGTAACACGTCTTGACGAAGGGTTTGACGACTTTCATTTGACCCCGCTGAAGCTCTATCTTGAGTGCATCGCGAAGTAACGAACAGAACAGGTCGGCCGTTGATCTTAATGATGTTAGTTGAACAATCTAGCAGTGAATGAATATCCGGAGGGACTTCATAGTTTTACAAATAGCTCACGATTTTATGACCATGCCATGTCGAGAGACTAAGAGCGTAAATACCAGCTCGTGCGTTCAACCTCTCTACTCTTCGTATTGTCGACAAGGGAATCGTAAACCGCATGGATTTCCTGTCTAGCGAAGCGAAAGCGAGATACGGGGCAATTAAATACAATTTCCCTGCCTAAATCTACGTCAGGACGCGATAGGAACCTGTGATACACACTTAACTCACATAAGAATCCTCTATCCCTTGCGCACCGAGACTTAATACCGCGTTGATATCCATCTTCTCGACTTGCTGATCATCGCTCTGTTCCATCTTGCCCAGGGACTCCGACGACGGCAGCGAGAAGAAGATCTCGGTCAACTGCTCCTTCGTTGGTTCCTTAAACTGAGCCCGTAGTGCGGTGGATATAGTTGACATCGCTGCTTTGGGCGACGGATGGTCAGGCTCAAACTTATCTCGACCTATCAAGTTAGAATCTCGCTTGTCGAATTATGGTAGGTGGAGTCTGTCGTGTCTTTGCCAGAGAGGCTTTACCGTATTTGGCAGCGCCCATCAACACCGCTTACTTCGGTTTCTACCACTTTCTGCCGTAAAAGTGCACTACTTGATGCTGTTACTCTAGGGTGCTGGTTATCTTCAATAACACTGTACAGAAGGATGTCGTGATGAATGAATTTCTTATTAACCATTCATTTTTACGCGGCTCAGGCCCTTAATTGCCAGCGCGAAGTAAATTCTGTATTCGCAAACCTAGACGAGCCTCCCAGAAACAGGACTGGCCTGCGAGACTTATCACATACGCTTTTGGTGTTCGCATCTGTCCAGATATCGGTCCAGCTTTTATCGTCACATGCTTCTTCTATTGATATCCAACCTGGTAGAACTCTCAGGCAACGTCATTCGTCGGACGCCGTCCAATAACTACTCTTCCAAGCCGGCAGAGCTGTCGTGTACCTTGTTCGCCTGATATATATTGACAGGTAGTGCGAAACGGGACGAGCTTTGAACCGTCATGACTGGACATCAGGATCTTGACGTTCTCGTTGTAGGCGCAGGTTTCAGCGGCGTATATCAGCTCCACAAACTGCGCAAGGCTGGATTCTCTGTCAAGCTTTTCGAAGCGGGAAGTGGTTTAGGTGGTGTCTGGTATTGGAACTGTTACCCTGGTTTGCGCGTCGACTCCGACTTCTCGATTTATCAATTCTCTCTCGAAGAAGTATGGAAGGACTGGAACTGGACTGAAAAGTATCCAGGCCGGCAGGAGCTAATTGAATACTTCAATTACGTCGACAAAAAGCTCGACCTGAGCCGTGACATCTCCTTCAATACTCGAGTGACGTCCGCCTCCTTCGACATCATCACAAACCGTTGGTCGGTCTTCACTGAGACTGGAGTAACTGCTAATCCTCACTTCCTTATTCTCTGCACCGGCTTTGCGTCTAAGCCCCTCTTTCCAGACATACAAGGACTCGGTACCTTCCAAGGCGCCGTGCATCATACCTCATTATGGCCCCAAGCTGGGCTCGACATCGCCGGCAAACGGATCGGTGTCATTGGAACGGGCGCCAGCGGTGTACAGGTGATACAGGCAGTGGGACCTGTCGCTTCCCATCTTACCGTATTCCAACGCACGCCCAATCTCGCAGTGCCGATGATGAATGAGCGCCCTTTGAGCGCAGCTACACTGACCAAGATGAAGGAGGGAGTGTATTCTATTGTCTTCAAACGCCGTCAACAAACATTTGGCGGATTCCAATTCGACCGTATACCTCGCGGTGTCTTCGATATGTCCCCGGAGGAACGGTATCTTTTTTTTGACGATTTATGGTCCAAGGGAGGGCTCCGCTTCGTACACGGCTCGTGCAAGGATATACTCACCAATGAAAAAGCGAATGCCGAGGTTTATGCGTTTTGGAGGAAGAGGGTGCTTGAGCGAGTCCGTGATCCCGAGATGCAGCGCAAGCTTGCACCGGAAAAGCAGCTGCATCCATTCGGAGCTAAGCGCGTTAGCCTGGAGACATCATATTATGAGGTGTTTAACCAGCCTAATGTTGTTCTTGTCGACCTCAACGAGAATCCGATCGTCGAGGTCACTCCGAAGGGTTTGAAGACTCAGGATGGCGTGATACATGAACTCGATGTGCTTGCGCTCGCTACCGGTTTCGATGCTTTGACAGGGGGTATCACCCGAATCGATATAAAAAGCACGGATGGCATTACCATTGGTGACATGTGGAAAAAAGGTCTCTCGACTTATTTAGGGTTGACAGTCACAGGTTATCCCAATATGTTCACTCCATTCGGCCCTCACGGTCCCGCCGCGTTCTGCAACGGGCCTACGTGTGCCGTAAGTTCTTCCACCACTATCAATGCATTTTTCTCATGCAGCTTGGGATGTCTCTTACGCTTCCACAGGAAATTCAAGGTGATTGGATTGTCGACTGTCTCATCTATCTCCGCCGACACGACTACATCCGTATTGAGGCCACTCAAGAAGCCTCAGAAGCCTGGGTTCAACGCGTAGCCGACATCTTCTCTAAAGGGCTCTTGGGTCGCGCGAAGTCGTTCTATACGGGCGCAAACGTCCCAGGGAAGCGTGTCGAACCGCTTAACTTTACTGGTGGCCTCCCATTATACAACAGCCTCATTCAGGAGAGTGCTTTGGCTGGGTACACGGGCTTCAGCCTTACTTCAGTCACAAATGCCCGAGCCAAAGTCTAGCCAGTTCTAGATTTTTTATGAATGTTTATACGTGCCTTGACCAATCCCACTCGTGACAGCTCGGAGAGGTTTTTCTATACTCTAGATACATAGATACCATCTGTACATTACTATCGATGCCCTATCTGTCTAAGTGGATTTCTTTGGCACCTTGCCATTTCTATTTGCCAGTGTCACATGCCGACACGAGGTGCGAATCTACGTACGCAGGCCGATTCCTGCGGCAGAAGCGGTTCTCGACAACGTGTAAGATCCCGTCGGCCGTCCGAGCCTACGACGGCAGAACATGACGGCGTTCGAGTGACCAAGTTATTTATTCGCGAACCTTTGTGCATACTTATCTCATTTCTGTCGTCGATGACTCACCGCATCTGGACCGTCCAAGAGAGCGACAATTCTAGATCATGCCCGACAACTGGACGAGCCGATGACAGTTAGATAACGACGGGAGTTACAGTATATAATTTGGTTCAAGAACCGACTAAGCATGTACCCCGTGATAAAAAGAGAAGGAATCTACATGGTGGCGTGGACAGCAAGTGCCACAAATAACATTCATATAAATAGATGTATCACAGGACCAGCTTGTTTGTTAGAGTGCCTGCGGGCGTTAGCCGGTTCGCCTTTATTCCAGCGATGAATACATGGGGATCTAGTCTGTAGAATCGCCGCATTTATATCTAGGTAGGGATTACGGACACTTCCGATCACTACTCCGGCCTGACACTTTTTCAAGTGTGCCGGTTACGCCCCGTAGCCACTTTACTACAGTTTGATGCTGTCGGAGTTCATACTTTTGTAAGGTCCCGGTTATATGCCGTTGTCATGCCGTCCCCTCCATTTTGACTTTTGCGCTCGTCAAGGGTGCGCCGGATGGTAATCCAAAAGGGGCCACTAATGCTAAACCTCCCTCCCCATGCCTGAAGGCGGTGTACTAATTGCATGCTTAGTTGGGGCAACAGCCAGAGGCCACGCCAAATTGCTGACCCCACCCCCCAGTACTTCTTGGTAAAGCAGACTTCCAACTCCCACTCATACTGTTTGCTAATCCAAACCCCGGGGCCCACCACTATGATGGTTGACAGGCTGGTCTGGAGTATACATGATATATAATAGTACACATGCTGTTTGCGATATTGATGTGTCGGAACTTGGCATCCTTGGCATCGTGACTTATAGTGGTAGCTTCTCCTCTGGTACTAGTAGCTACTGCCAGCAGTTCATTGAAATGGTTAGGTTCTGTATCATGTTCTGGGATCTTACAGCTTTAGTTCTTATGGAGTCTAGTCAACTTATTGGCAACAACTCATCAAATGTCAATGCCTCAAGTGCAGAGTAAGTCCTTTGGGCTTCATGTATCAATCAATGGTGACTCGTAGTTGACACTTGGCCAAGGATAAGAGATCTCAAATGGGAACTGCTTGCAATCAACATCATGTCTTATCTGACAGTGCCGATATACCCAATGCTAGTAGCATCTCTCCTGCATTATCAGGTCTCCCCACACAGCAAGAAGTCTCAGGAGTATGGGATACTTCTCTAGGACATGCAAATTCTCCTTTGGGCCCCTTGAAATCCCTCACAGGAAGCACTGAACTTCAACATTGAAGTCCAATGCCTGATGGAATGCAAGATCAGTTGTTGATTCAGCCTACTGACACACTGGACATAGAACCAAACAACAATTCAGAAGATGAACAGCCTCCTACAATAGCATCTTCTATTGTTGATCATGCTGATCTCCCCTCAAATCCTAGTACCAATTCATCAATTCAACTGCAAAATCCACTTGCTTCTCATCCAGCCCCAAAATCTGAGGCTGACACCAAATGAGATGGTGATGGAATCAAAAATGTTGGCTCCTGCTTTTCAAGAGGTGTTGGAAATGGAATCCTATTTAGCACAGTGTAAGTATTCCTCAGTCTGTGCACAATCAAGTGTTTTCTGTGCATACCTATTTAGCACAGTGTAAGTGTCTGTTGTAAGTATAATGTCCAAATCATCTAAGTAATGTGGTGAACTCATCCTTAGTCTGTGCACAATTGACTGAGGGTGTCTGGCATCAGTTTGTTGTATATAAGTAAGTTCTTGTCCATTGTTCTTTGTCTACTGGCCAAAGATATTGACCCTGACTTAGACTTGGCCCCTATTGTGTCTGGATGGCTAACACTTACAGTGTCCCTGTCCATCAGATTGTAACACTCCTCCTCACTATCAGCATTGATCAACTCCTCCTTGCATGGTCATCCCAAGGATAGTGTGTAGTTTCAAGAATGGTGGAGCAGGGAGTGCCTTTGTGAAGATGTCAGCAACATTACTTTCAGTGTTGATGTCTCACACTGTGATCTCCTTTGGGGTGATGTGCTCCCATAAGAAATGATATTTTATGTCCACATGCTTGATGCGCTGGTAAAGCATCAGGTCCTAGGATAAATTAATAGCTGAGTTGTTGTCACAGAGTGATGTCATGGCCCCCAGGGATGAATATCCAATCATTGTCATTAGTGTTTACAGCCATATGCATTACTGTACAGCTTCATAAGCCACCATGTATTCTGCTTTGCATGAGAAAGCAGCAACCATGCACTGCTTGTGGGTTGACCACAAGATGATACCAGATCCAATAGTTCATGCATATTTACCCACACTCCTTCTAGTATCCAGGCAGTTGGCCCAGTCAGAGTCTGTGAATTCCAGAAATGCTATTGACTGTTTCTCTCCAAGGGATAACCTCAGTGTGTGTGTACCTTTCAGATAACAAAGCATCTGGATTGCTGCATTTGAATGTGTCTGAGTGTAACAATTAGTGATGCTGGCTCAACCTGGCTGGAGGTGGCTCTGGCTCACACAATACTTGGGCCAAGCCGGAGCCCCCAACAACAGCCTGGCTCTGGCTTGGCTTGACTTAGCCCAGGCTGCAGCCTTTAGCAGACACAACATATTTTCCATTGAAAAGAGTGCACAAGTAGCAACATATGTTGTCCTAATCAAAAACAATGTCAATGTTTACACTAAAATCATCATTGTCAGCATCAGAAAGGATCTTATCCCAACCTTCTTCCTCTTCCATCCCAAGACCACTATCATCCTAAATGAACAGCTTATCACTTCCTCAATGCATTGCAATACTTCTGTTAGAAGGTCCTTTGGCAAATGCTTTCTAAAATATGCCATCTTCTCTCTCAGATTGAGAACTAGGAAATGCTTTGTGAGTGCCAAAATATTGAGAACATAATAGATACATACCTATGGCCATGATATATGCAGGTGAACTTGTAGTCTTCTCATACTCACCATTGATTTCCTAACATGCAGCCTCCAATTCCAGGGCAAAGATAGCATACTTGAAGCAATTAGCTTGAGATGACCATGCCATATAAAAGACCTTGAGTGCAGGAATAGCGAGATGGAGAGTTGAGACTTGATCAGATGAGAATGCCTGTTGAGGATTATCTGCATGCTATCATGCTGTGTGCTGAAGCAGAAAAAATGAAAAAAAGTATACAAACTATGAGGAGGTTGGTAAATGAGCTAACCTGTTTCCGTTCTGTATCATCCAGCTTCAGCATGCATATCTTGTCTTGTTTCAAGCTTGTTGGAATATGATGCACTAGCATGGTGGTCTCAGTACAGTACATTTCTTATTTTACTTTTATATTTCCTTTTGTCATCATATCCATTTCTTGTTATGCACCACCCACATTATATGTTTGG
>JAGGAV010007904.1:0-32876 GCA_017657295.1 Termitomyces sp. DKA64 | reverse complement strand
TCAAGAAAGTCACAGCTTGGCTTGAAAGAAAATATGGAATCAGAGGCATTGCCATCTCTCCATATAATTCTCCAGCTAATGGCAGGATTGAGAGACCACATTGGGATGTGAGACAAGCTTTGTTCAAAGCTTGTGAGGATCACACTAAATGGTTCTGGTTTTTCTACCATGTAATGTGGAGTGACTGCATAACCATTAGACAGAGATTTGGGTGTTCACCATACTTCATGGTCACTGGAGCTCATCCAACTCTGCCTCTGGATCTAATAGAGGCTACCTGGTTAATTGAATTTCCAGAAGGGCCATTATCTACAGAGGAGCTGATTGGGTATAGAGCTAGAGCACTAGCTAAGCACCACCAGCATGTGGAGGAGATGAGGGAAAGAGTAGGAAAAGACAAACTCCAATGGGCCTTAAAGTTTGCAGAGGAATATAAGAATTCCATTAAGGACTTTAATTTCAAACCCTTGGACTTAGTCTTAGTCAAAAACATGACTACTGAAAGCTCTTTCAGTGCTAAAATGCTGCCTTGATTTCATGGACCAATGGTAGTCATTGCCAGGACCAGGGGTGGTAATTACCTTGTAGCAGAGCTGGATGGGTCTGTTTGGCAAGCAAGGGTAGCAGCATTTAGAGTTATACCTTATAAGGCTTGGAGGAAGCTAGTGTTGCCTCAGGGACTGGAGCAGTGGATAGATATCACCCCTGCTAAGCTTAAAGAGCTAAGGGAGGAACTACAGAAACCTACTGAGGTTGTCAACCAGGACATCTCATTTGGACCAGTGATATTACATGAACCCACTGAAGAAGAGATGGGAAGGACAGAGAATGGTAAAGGACTGAGTAGTCTTGGTTGAGTATACAAAAAGCCTCTGTTAATCTTGACATGCTACAGTACTCTTGGGAAAACTGAGGGAGTCTGGAAAGCAGTCAGAGGCAGTCTTATTGAAAATTAATAAGATTTTCTTAAGAAAAAGACTCAGGCTGGTTGGAAAAAGGAATATATTGGGGTCCATGGGGTAAAAAGAAGGGAGAGTTTAGGCTAATGACTATGCTGAGTATGTCAGGCAAAGGCAACAATGATGTTTACACCTCAGAGGCTTCCTGTACTTCCATGGAATTTTTGGGAGAGGGTGGGGATGCATTGCAAAACTCCACATCAGAGTTGTCAATGATGTCATTGCTTGACTAGAAGGGAAGTTAGCCAAAAACAGAGAGAGATGCAAAGAAAAGTGAACTCAAAAGAAACATTGAGGGCATCCAGTAAGGTGCCAGCATGGTCAACTTTGGAAGGACCAAGAGCTTTGTCAAGATGAGCATGATGGTTGAGGACAAGTTGATAGGTCTGTAAGGCAATATTGAGTTGAAAAAGTTGCTGCATAGCAGACAACTCAATGGTGTTGTGGTATTTTTGAAGTGTGGCTTGAGGGACAAGCACTGAGTCATTGGAAAGAGGTTGTGCACTCAGTGCAAGGTCAATCTGGGCCAATAGCGCAAGAGTAGTGTTGTTGCCAGGCTTGTGGGGTGCTGTACCAAAGGATGTATGAAAAGGAAGGAGAAAATAAAGAAAGAGGCTGGCACACCAAAGGCTGGCAAAACATGGGGCTTCTTTGTGTGGGGTTTGGGTTTGGGATTGATCTGAGGAAGCAAGGATGTGAGGAGATCTAGTTGGCACACTAAAACATCAAGTTTCTGGGCTGTACTCATGTTAGCCTGGCACTTGGTTGAATGGACAGTAGGCATACCAAGCATGTCTGTGTCCCACTCTTGAGCATGCCACTGGGCCTGAAGGGAGTAAAGAAATGGGAAAAGGATAAGAGGAAGCAAGAGGAAAAGCATCAGAATGCACCTCCTCATATTCCTTGCAAAGGGCATTGGAGAATGGGGAACATGTTTAGGCAGTTAGTGTAAAAAAGAAACAAAAAGAGGGTGCACCTAGGCTACCTATGTGACTGGGGGCAGTCATTATAAAAGTTGAGGGGAGGTGATACATCAGTCTTGCTGTTGAGACTGACTAAGAAAATGAAAAATCCTAAAAATAAGATTACAAACCACTGAAAACTGTAAGCAAAGGCATTGAAAACAGTAGATGCAAGATGAATTGCACCCAATAAACCCTAGGAACCAGTAACAATGATGACCACAACAGGAATCATGGCAGCAAGGGACAATAGCCTGAAAATGGGACAGAGAAGTGATGATTGATGGGTGGCAGTGCTCAGAACAGATCTTGGGCCAAGCCTAAAAGCCAATCAGTCACCACCCATCAACCTCCTTCCTCTACCCATTATTGACTCACATTGACATCTGGCCTGGTGAATGATCAACCTGAGCTCCAAAGTCACAACAAGTGCCCCCATGAGGAAACAAAGAGGTTGGAAGCAAAAAGAAGGAAGAGGGAGTCAAAGAAACAATTTTGCCAATAATGGGATAACATTTTGCCCCAAGACACATCAAAGCCATGCCAAGTCAACAATGGATACACCAGATCCCAAGAAGACCAAAGAATCATGCCTTAAATATGTTGGCCCATGCATGGAGAAAATGGCATAAAGGGAGCAGGGATTCCAAGTCTCCAGGCAATCAAGTATCTGCCATGGCTTGGATATTCTCAGGGAGTGGGTATCTTGGGCCTACAAGCATTTATTTACTTCAGGTTAATAAGTTTAATATACTTTTTGAGCCCTATTGATTAGTTTCAAGACCATCTTGAGCTTTTTAATCAAATTCATCAACACTATTACACATTGTTATTCAAAGTGAGCTTAGTATAACAGGGCCCCAAACTCTTGCTAAAATATAAGAGTAACTCATTGACTCCAAGTTATAAACTTTGAATCATCAGTAACACTTATATTTCACATCATTACTTACTACATTCCAATGTTCACCATTGATGTGTCTATATATTGTAAGAATATCACATTCTTTTTGATACATTGATTCAGTTGATTGTGTTCTGTGACATGTACTAGTTAAACACAACCATCATCTGATTATGCATGTCTGTAATCAGTGAAATTCATTGTCTGTGCACTTAATTTAAAACATACTCATTATAAGACAATGTTTAAGTTGTACATTTTTATTGTAGGGTCAATCTATGCCTTCATGGGTACTGCATATATAGATGTGTCAAAGATGACAACTTGAACTCCAGAAGTTCTCTTCATGATTTGAACATGGGCTGTGTAGGGCCACAGTAAAAAAATCACCTTTTTTCATTGCATTTGCTATGGTTATGGTGACTAGCATAGCTGTCATGATCCTCTGGATTAGTGGTACACTGTGTAAGGAGTCTACAAATGGTATTTGTCTGCATGAGGGCTCAGCCTGTTAAATAGCCTTTCACATATCTTTGAATGCAGATGCATTGGGATGTTCAAATCCAAATTCATCTCACCTTCCTGTAGCATTTGATGTGTTACTCTTTTTCTATGCTGGTGAGATTTGATTGACTGTTTTTGGGGGAAATTACTGTTTATCCATTGTAATTTTTCAATAGTGTTATCATTGGTCCTTCTAAAGGCATACAAATATATATGTAAGAAATGCAGGACATGAAGTGATTTGTTCCAAAGTGATTGAATTTCCATTTGAGGTGGTAGCATTGGCCAATACAATTTATATACCTTGTCCATGTTCAGAGTTTGTCAGCTTTGTCATATGTCTCCAACTTTTATACAAACTATCACAATCAGGCATACAATACTACATTTACCTCTTTTCCTTCACTCTTTTGAGCTTCATTTTTGGTCCAATTCTGAATATATGCATTTTGTTTTTGGTTCTCTCATATGATTCTCATCAACAGACTTGGAGCAGGAAATATATCAAAATTGACAGAGTATGTTGCCTAAACTTTCTCTCTTAGAGTTGCCACCAATTAGTCCTTGTGGACTGCAGCAAGTCCTAAGCTTAGTTTTGACTTGCAAGATGCTCTTGGAGCTTCAAGCATCTTCCATGAGTCAAGGAGCTGTGTAAACTGGTTGCAATAGGGTAAATCTTATGTTCACACTGACACAAAAGTATCTCAATCAGTAGGATTTCTGTATGTAGTGTAAAAACAAAAGGTTACATTACATAATGTATAACTGGCATATATAAAGCTGGATAATAATAATTCAAAATAATAATTATATAGTGGCTGATGTCTGTAGAGTCCACAGTAAAGTAATGTACTGTTACACTCCCCCCCTTTAGACCACATTGTGGTCTGATTAGGTGCAGGCAATGGAGCATGAGAAATCTGGTGAACAATGTTGGCCTTGTCTGATGGTAGTGGCATAGGCATGTCAGGATCAATGTAGGCAGAGCTTGGACTTGATGGTGCTACTGGGTCAAGGCCTTGGATCTGTGGGTCTTCTGAGGACAGACTAGCTTTTGATGCAGATGTCTTGGGCTGCATATGTAGAGGGAAGCTGTGAGCTGCTGTCTTCTGCCACAAGTTATACTGGGTGGGATCCATGCCCACCAGATAATATAAGCTGTGTCACTCGTAATGCTTGTTATTGCTGGCTTCTTGCTGCCTCAGTGCATTAAAACAATTGACATTGTTATCAAGGGGCATGTGCCAGCCATCCCACTCTAGAATGGCCTCAGGAGTACTATACATGGCCAGACATTGGTGCTATATATAGCCAGACATTGGTGCTGTGCATTGTCTACTGTGGATATACTTCATGTCTGAATGGTCATGGTGTTTGTGGAAATGGTATTCCAAGCATACCACTCCTGATGTGTAGCAACGGTCCACAAACTCAAGGGGGATCTAGTTGTGGAGCAAGACTCAGATGATGTCATCATCCATAACTTGATCCACATAGTTGTCATGGAATATGGGTTGGTAGATGTGCACCTGTGAGGTGGCAGACATACTGACAAATGGCACCTTAGCATGGGTGTGGTTGCATGCATCAATTGCCTCCTGATACATATTAGGGCAGGCAAAGATGAAAGCCATTCTCCTGGCAAACATTGACCTTGCACATCCCTGTGGAGACAGCAAGTGCATGAGGGCAAACCCAAAAATGGTTCACCAGGGAATCTAAAAGGCCTGGTCAAATGCAGGTCCTGGCACCAAGTTCAGCATTCCAAGATGGCAGTAGTATAGTGCATATTGTGCTATAGATTCCAGCTTAAGAGTGTGGCCTATTTTGTCTGACCATACCCATGGAATCATCCACACTTGATAACTGGCCTTCTCCTTTCATATGATCACTCCCTTGAAGATGGCCCTTTCCAGCATCTGGAGTGCAAGATCTGTTGGATGCATGGGAAGTCTGATTTTGTTGACCTCTGAATTGTCAACAATCATGGCCATGGTCCTGTCATGCTATAACAGCAACATATTCCTGCTAACATACTGGAATTCCACCAGTAAGTAATATCCATTGACCTTTGACAATGGTTGGCATACTTGTTGTGTGTTAGTTTGTGCATCCTCTTTAGCTCCTTAGAGTTCATTGGAAACCCTTGAGGAGTAATTTTTGTGATCTGTGTGGGCTTGCCCACATATGCATGCCTCTCCTTGTGTTCATGTGCTGCCATCTGAGCAGCCTCTTCATTTATTTAGATGGTATTATTGTACCAACCATAGTAGAACTGGCAGGCCTGCCTGCCTCTAAAGAACAAGTTCAGGCACTTGACACACCCATTGAAACAAGTTTAGGCATTTGATGTGCTCATCAAACTGCCTGAGGACACTTAAGTCCTCAGGAATCCACCCTGTTGCCTCTTCCTTCAGGCTCTTCCTGTAATGGGCTTCCTCCTTCACATGCTTCTTGTAGCTAGCCTCCCTCTTCACATTTCATGCCTTCCAGGCATGCTTCTACTGAGCCATTTCTTCAAGCTTGGTCTCCTTATCTTCACTTACCACTTCCAGTCCTTCATTCTCTAAATCACCTTGTGGGTGCACTCATGCACCCATAGCTGGGTCTATCCAGCTTGCAAAAATGTGCCTTTCCACTTCATTGTCTGGGCAATTGTCCACATCAGGGATAAGGATGGGGTAGCTGACATTGGGCATGTAGCAGTGCCCCCAACTTCTGGTAGTGCACCCTCAGCCTCCTTTAAGGCATGCACTGCTCAGGTGTATCAACCTGAGCACTAGAGGGCTCATCCTGCTCCATTGTGTTCACCCTTATAGACACCCTTGACAGTGGTTTTGCTCTTCCATACTTCACCTCTATGTGCCTCCAGGGTAAGTGCCCATTGATTGAGCACTTGGGTGAACTGTTTCACCATGTTATACTGTTGCTTTTGCAACAGTTTAACTGTGTTGAGTAGTCTTCCAAGAACTACTCATGTGATGGGGTCCTATAACATTGCAGTCCCCAGAGGCACTCACTGACCCACTTGGATCAGCCTTTGCCTTAGCTCCTTGACATTAGGATCCTCCTCCTGACTCAATACTTCCTCTTCGACATATCCCTTGCCCTTCTCTTCCACTGAATACATTGGCCATGAGAGCACACATTGTTGTGGCTCTGCTACAGCCTGTAGCTGTTGTACTTGCACTGCTGTGGGGGCACATTTTGCATGCATGGTAGAGGTGACCCC
This sequence comes from Termitomyces sp. DKA64, assembly GCA_017657295.1. Lineage (NCBI taxonomy): Eukaryota > Fungi > Basidiomycota > Agaricomycetes > Agaricales > Lyophyllaceae > Termitomyces > Termitomyces sp. DKA64. The sequence goes on along the minus strand of JAGGAV010007904.1, from coordinate 26,315 downwards.
TTGGTGGCATTGAGTGCTGCTCTCATGGATCCTGTCCTCTGGGATCTACACATCCTCAACTGTCCCTCCAAAGACAGTGATCTTCTCCTCTCCTATTGTCCCTATTTCCTCTTCATGTGGGGGAGGACTCTGCTTGTGCCACCTGCATCAGGCATGCTGTTGACACCCCCATGTCCACATTTATTGGTTGGACATGGGCCTCTATGTGGGATGCTGTGGCTAGAGCCACAGCAGGAACATATTGAAGCTGGCCCATTGGGGCCTGTTGTGGTACTATCACCTGCAGTACCTGGGCCTGCTGCTGAGGCATCATGCCCCACATGGGCATCTGCCCATGTATCATTGGTTGTATCACAAAAGATGGGTTGAAAAAGGGCATCCACCCTTGGCCAAAGGCCTGTGGCTGGAGTTGGGCCATTCCTGCCACTTGGCAGGTTGCCCAAACACTCCTACTGGAAACACATGCACATTGTGCATGTTTATGCCTGCTTACAGGTGCTGCTGCATACTCTGGGGCACACCCTGCACCTGCTCCAATACTCCTCTCTCTCCTCCAGAGCCTATGGGGCTCTGACTTTGGGAGGCTGGCCCTTGCTGTTGCACTGGTGTTTGTCTATCAGTTATTGTCAATGTTGGTTGTTGTCTTGTCTTGTTGACAAGTCCTTCAAAAAATATGATTAAGTCTGACCATCATTACTGATGCCATCACTCATGTCACACCAACACACTCATCCTCAGCCTTGACTATCCACTAACTCCCAAGAGCTTCAAATAACAATCAAGCACTGCTAACTTCAAGCAGTTTGTGTATGGTTCTCAGGTGGTATCCCCCTCTGACCACTGCACTTCAAACTTTAAACAACCATTGGCATTTCACTGATGATCCAACAGATCCTCCACAAACCATTTGTGGTCATCAACCATGCTAAAGTCATATTAATGTTTCAATACCTCCAGAACTCAATAGACCAATGAACTTTGAGCACAGTATACTTGCCCTGCCCTTGGGCAGGTTCAAGTTCTTGGTCAAGAGGTATACCAAAATACCCATGTTGAGCCCAGGGCCCTTTTCTCAGCACTTGTTCACATGCAGAGTCTGAAAGACTCTGGCCTCAATAATGATGTCATGGACACAGGCCAAGTTCTCCAACACTGCCTGCACAAAATCTCTGACCCCTCTGTGCACAATTTCATCTGCCCAGATCTCTTGCAGCATGGGGGGCATGTATCCTCTGCATAATTCAAAAGGTGCATAGCTTATTATATCTAACATGCTTGTGTTAATCACAAACTCTGCCAGGGGCATTCTATCCACCCAATCCCTTTGGTCATGACATACCATTGCTCTTAGTATCTGAATGACATTCCAGTTGGCCTGCTTGATCTGGCCATTTGTCTGCAGATGAAATGATGTGGACATCAACAATCAAGCCCCCAACAGTTTATGGAGCTCTCTCCACCCACTTAGATGTGAACTTAGAGTCATGGTCATTTACAATCAAGCTTGGGAGACTATGTAGCCTCACTATTTTGTGCACATAAATCCATAACAACTTCATCATCATGTTCACCAGAATCAGGTGAATCATGCTAGTTATCTGGCAGATAACTACCCACAGGGAGTTATATCTTTGCAATTCAGGAAATGGACCTATAAAGTCTGTTCCAATTGAGCCATGGCTTTGCCAGTACTGGCAATGAGTGCAACCTTTCCATTGGCCATTCATTAAAGGTCTTTGACCTCTGACATATCTCAGAAGTCACATAGAAGTGAGTGACTTCTGCACTCAGGTTGGGCCACCAATACCATTGATGAATATAGTTGATGGTTTTTTGCATGCCAAAGTGCCCCACAATGCTATGTGCTTGTTTGACCACCTATAAAATCAAGGGCCAATACTGCAGAAGGCAAAGGATGTGTTGTCCTTTGAATTGTTAGTCTATATCAGTTTTCTGTTGTTTGGGATTGTGGGTGCTTCAACAGGTTATCCAGAATTACTGAGTACAGTTGGTCCTGCCCATACTCCCAATGTATTGCACATCAAGACCCATCACTGCCATGCTTGGGTAGTGGTGGCAGATCTGGAGCTGTATCTACAGCCTTTGCTATGCTCATATGTTCATCCCATGCATCATGATGCTGTCTGGCTGTGGTTTGCACCACAAGAATACTGCTGCTCTCCAGGCCAGTCACCACTTTTGCCAGAACATCTACTTCAAGGTCTTGCACCTTTCATTTCTCCTGCAGTCACCAGCTTCATCACAACTCTTGTGCTTGCATGGCACAAATTTCAACAACATTCTCCTTCATCTTTCTGTACCAATGATATAGCAAGTCTTTACCATGCAGGTTGATGCAAGCATTGGCATTGACATAGTTGTATGCATTGTGCATGTATTGTGATGTGTCACTCTCAAAATACCTGGAGAGGCAGTCTGCCACCTAGTTCAGTTTCCCTTTGACATACCCAATGTTGAACTAGCAGCAGGCCAATTAGTCTATCCATCTATGTTGTTATGAAGACAGTGTCACCTGTGTCTTGAAGAATTCAAGAGCTTTGTGGTCCATTATAATGTGGATGGGATATCCCATCAACTTGTCCTCCCATTTGAGGAGGGCTTCCAAAATTGCCAGAGTCTCCAGTTCATACACAGCATAGTTTTGTTATGCATTGGTGAATTTCTTAGACATGAACCCTGCCAATTGGCAGGTATGCCATGTAGCACCTTGCCCATACATAGCTCCAACCCTGGTCTTGGACACATTACAAATGAGCCAAATAGGCTCATCCTGTTGTGGGTCAATTGGTTGAATAACTGGTGTTCAATCACAGATGTGCCTGATTATATCAAAAAACTGTTGGTGTATAGGACACTAGTAGAATGGCAAGCTACTCTGTGTTATTGCCATCAATGGTCCTGTATATATCATCACATCCAGTAAAAAGTTTGATATGTAGTTTACTAGCCCAACAAATTGTCACATGTTGTTGTTGTTCTGTGAAGTTCTCCACTCTTGTATATGATCAAGTTTGTCATAGTCTGGATGGATACCATGACTATTGATAACATGTCCTAGGCAGTCCACTTGATCTGGGTATAGCTCACATTTCTTCCACTTGAGATAAAAAAAATTGCTCTGAGCCATCCAAAACCCACCCTAAGATGCTGCTCATTGTCCTTGATTGTATCAGAGTAGGTGAAGATATCAGCTAAGTATATGTGCATGAATTTGTCAATAACATCTCAGAATATTGAGGTCATCAACCTCTGAAATGTTGCCAGCACATTACAATCTCTGATCTGCATAATGTTACTGACATACATGCCTGTAATCAATGAGAACACAGTCTTGGAAATATCTGCCATGCAGATTTGCACTTGCTTGTACACATCTGTGAGGTCAATCTTAGACCTAAACTTGGCACAGGCTATGTCCTTGCAAATCACCTCTTGATCTGGCAATGAGGTTGCATCCTTAATGATGTTATTGTTGTGTTGGCACACATCTACATGACTTAGATCACTTTCTGCTATGACTTAGATTACTTCCACCTGACTCAGATTACTTCCACTTGACTTAGATCACTTCCACCTGACTTAGATCACTTCCACTTGACTTAGATCACTTCCACTTATGTTAGATCACTTCCACCTGACTTAGGTCACCTCCAGCATCCCCTTTTGGTAGTGCCCTACAGCTATATAAGGCCCCCTAGTCTGTAGCTACACTCCATTCTGAAGATTACCTATTGTATCTGCTTTTTACTTGTGTTTATCCTCTTGTCTCTTTCTCTTCAATTTATCCATTTCCAAGTTTACCTTTCTCAGTTTTCTTATTTCTCAACTCAACCACATACTTGTTTGCTATCAAGTCTGCCCAGGTGATTCTTTTGCTCTGTAGGAACCTCTCCAAGCTCAAGGGATGCTGACAGGAGGAAGTTCTTCCTTTGTTCTATTCACAATATCAGCAAATTCTGCCTGTGACTGACTGTCTTTCTACAGTTGACCATGAGCTCTTCTGTGGTTTCTGCTATTTAGCAGGCCCTTCAACCACCCTATCTTTTCCATTGATTTGCAGTCTCAGGTTAAATTACTCATGTAAGGCATTAATCCTTACCTCACTGTTGTCTGGGACAACAAGTTGTAATGTCTGTAATTGCATTATGCTCACCATCCTAAGAGACTCTTCCTCACACCTAACCTTCAGTGCTTCAGAGATGTCCTCCTCAGTAGTCTGGCAATCTGCTTTATCATGTGCACTACATACATGACCCTCCCAGGATTGCATTGACCCCATGATCTTGTTCCATTCCAATGGCATTTGTGGATCAAATACCCAATCAAATGCTGGGGATGGCACTGGTCTAGCTCTAAAGCTCTGCATTGCAGGCATAGCTTGCCTTGTCAAATGTTCCTGCTCCTCATCAGTCACAAGGTCCTTAACCTTGACCTTTGATGAAGTGGCCTGGCATTCCATGCTCCCCCCTCCACTTCTCTGGCCAGTTGAGGACCTGTCCTCAACACACACTTTCCTGTTTGACTTTGATTTCTTTGGGATTGCCAGTTTTGGCAGCTTCTCCAACTCCCCATGAACTTTTCCATGGGCTCTCCCCCATCTCAGAGTATCATCATACTCTTCTTCAGTCATCAATAATGATGGGTGGTCCTGCAGCAAACTGGCCACAGCTCATACTTTTTCCTCAACCTCTTCCACCATTGGCTTCTCTTGCCAATCATGGAGTCAGGTTTTTGTTGGTGTTATGACCTGTCTACAAACTCCCTGAACCCCTGGGCCTCACTGCAACCCTACCCAACAGCACTGGAGTGTATCCCAACTCTCCACAAGCCCCTATAACCTTTCCCAATCCCAGTGCCCACCCCAGCAAATTCCAATGCTTCTCTGGTCTCCAGACCATCCCACCCTTGCCTAGCTTAGTCCAACAGGATTGGCATCTCTATCTAGCTGACCTTTGGACTGCCTGGCCCCTTCTTACTCCCTCACCATCTTGGCTTCCAGGCCTAATGGGTATGTTGTGCTTGGCACATGGCATATTCTTGTCAATCATTGATCCTTCTACTACTGGGCCCAATTAGTCAATAGTTTGTAGTCATTGGCCTCTGCTTAGTTAATAGGTTGTAGTCAGTGGCCTCTGGCTTAGTAGTCATAGGTACTTAGTCATCAAGTAGCCTTGTAGTATAAAGGCAGACCTGGGAGTAGAATATCCTCAGTCTGGACAATAGCATTGCTTCTGGGTTTATCCACTAGCATAACTGTAAGCTTGGCTAGTGCAGCCCCTTGCCTTCTGCCTCACCCTCTGCCTTTGTCTCTCATTGGATGCCCACTCCTTGCCCATCATGCCCTTGGCCAGCTCACTTGCCACTCACCTCCTGACAGGAGTGTCAGGTCATGAATGGTGGGCTTAGTTAGGACTATCCATGGCTGACATTCCCTTACACGTTCTCCATCTTGTTGTTCCAATCTCCTTGTCTTCTATTGTATCATCTCATCTCATTTCCATTTTCATCTTGTCTTGTCTTGTCTCATTCTCATTCTCTTGTCTTGTCCCTTTCCCTTTTTGTCTTGTGTGCCTGTTCCATCTCAATTCTATTTTCTTCATCTTCAGCCTCTGCTTTGATCTTTGTATTCAAGTATCTTTCTCCACCATCCTGCATACTTGCTTGGATCCTCTTCCAAGTTGCCCCCAAGGTCTTTTCATTGGTGCCTGACTTCCCTTCAACCTCCAGTCCCACTCCCATCACTCATGTGACCCAAACATCCTCACCCTCTTGATAGCCACCTCCAGAATTCCATACTTCACTCCTCAGTGTTTGCCCTTTGCTTGCACTAACCTAGACACCTCACCAGAGTTCCCAGGACTTGCCTAGGCCACCTCTCATTACACATATCATCAGTTTCTTTTGTCTGTAGTGCACTGGAGCATAGATTATATATGCAAGGACAAGTTATGCACTCTAATCAAAGAAATCCACACCAGTCCAAACCTCCACCAATTTGAGGACCTGTTTGACTGAAAAGTTTGGTTCTAATTTCCAGGGCCTTGCACAGCAGCTGCCAAAAGCTAGGAGACAAAGGGGGCTGTGGTTGGAGACAATGTTGTCTGGGAGTTTGTGCTTGGAGGAAACATGTTCAAGGAAAGGCTTGGCACTCTGGGGCATTGTTGGTGGTGTAGCAGGGGATAAAAAGGGCTTGTTTGGTGAGGCAGCAGACAACAACAAGGATGGCACCAAAACCCTCAGATTTAGGGATTTCAACAATGTGGTCCATGAAGATCAAATACCAGGGGCAGCAGACAATGAGGAGAGGCTTCAGCAGACAATAGGGGCAATAGTAGGGGACCTTGGCCCAGAGACATGGTTTGCAAGCCTGTACCTACCAGGTAATGTCTTTCTTCATTTCTAGCCAAAAGTAAGTCTGGGAGATGAGTTGGAGGGTCTTATAAATTCCCAGGTGTCCACAGAATTTGTGGTCATGATGTTGCTAAAGAATGCTGAGGTGAATGGACTTGTGGTTTGGGGCATAAATTCATCCATTCTGGAGTAGGAGTTGGAGGTCTGAGGATAGTGTGAAACATTGGTCAGCTGTTGAGTCATTGGCAGGGTTATTCCAGGGATTGTGCTGGTTGAAGAAGGCATTCTGGGGTACATTTTGGCTTTGGTGGAGAAGGGCATCAGGCTTTGCACCAAGTTGACTGGGGCAGTAGTGAATGGTGAAGTCATACTCAGAGATGGTTTCAGACCTCAGGCTTGCTGGTGGTTGAGCTGCTTGGTGGTGGTGAAATACTGTAGGTTGTTGTGATCAGAGTAAACTTGTATGCAATGCAGTGCCCCTTTGAGGTAGGCCCTCCACTGCTGGAAGGCTTTGACAATGGTGAGGAGTTCCTTATCATAGATGTCATAGTTGAGCTCCACAGAGATCATTGAGCAGGTGCAGAAGGTGATGGGGCAGAGGTCCTTGGCACCAGGGTTCATCTGTGAGAGTATTTCAGCAATGGCATAGTTAGAGGCATTGCATTCAAGTGCAATGGGAAGGATGGGGTCAAAGTGGCAGAGGATGGAGGTGGAGGTGAAGGCTTCCTTGAGAAGGATGAACATGCTCTGGCATTTGCTGTCCCAGTCCCAAAAAGTGTCCCTCTAGGTGAGCCAGTTGAGAGGTTCTGTGATGCTGGAGTAGTTGTTGATGAACTGGCAGTCTTTGAGGTATTTGACTTTGGTGGTGTGGAAGGAGCATTTCTTGGATTTGGCATGTAAGTGATATTTTCAGAGTCATTTCAGGACATGGCAGATGTAATCCCAGTGCTCCTCCAGAGAGTTCAAGTAGATCAGGATGTCATCCAGGTACACAGTAACAAAGATGTCATTTATATTGTAGAAGATGTTGTTTATGAAGTACTGGAAGGTGGCAGGGGAGTTGATCATACTAAAGGGCATGACAAGGTACTTGAAGAGGCTATAGCAGGTGCAGAAGGCAGTCTTCCATTCATGTCCTGGAGCAATCCAGACATTGTTGTAGCTGGAGTAGAGGTCTATCTTGGTGCAGATCTTCACACCATGGAGGTGGTCAACAAGATCTCTAATCAGGGGAAGAGGATACTGGTTCTTTTTAATGACTTTGTTGAGTCCCTGGTAATCAATGCAAAGGCAGAGGAAGCCATCCTTCTTCTTGGCAAACAGGACCAGAGCTCTAGTGCCAGAGATTGACAGGCATATGAAACCTTTGCCAAGCATGTCATCAAGATAGTCTTTGAGGGCCCAGAGTTTGACTTCTGACATGTTATAGATCTTGCTGAATGGGAGAGAGGTGCCTTCTTTGAAATCAATTTTTGTGATTGTAGGATCAGTGTGGGGGGAGTTCTTTTGCACTTCCTTTGGAGAATATGTCAGTGAATTCATTATTTCATGCAGAATCTGTTCCTCTGTTTTTGATTCCAGTGGGATATTGCTGGCATGTAGGCGTTCTTCTGGTAGTGCTGGGACAATCCAGAGTTGGTAGGCAGGGGTGCCATCTTGCAAGATGCATGTGAAGGAGACCAATGATTTTGATGTCAAGGGCTTTCAGGTCAATGGAGCTTGGTGTTGAGGTTGTTGCAGCAGAGTCCAGAGTTGTCTTGGGGTGTCAGGTGGGGTAGTCTAGACCTTTATACTAGTTTCAGGGGATGTTAGGAGGAAAGCCTTCAGGGAGTGCCTAAGAGAGACCAGGGTGAGGGTGTTTCTTCCTCCTCTTCTTGGTTGTCCTTGGACATGGTGAGGATACTAGTGGCTCCAGAGTTGCTGGGGTCTGGGCCAGAGTTACTGGGGTTGTGAGGGGAGTGGAGGCAGAGGGGGATGGCAGCTGCCAGGCTTGTTTTGAGGCTGGGGAACTGTATGGTGAGATCTTTCCAGTTGATGTTGGAGTTGATGTTCTGTAACTAAGGTAATCCAGGCCCAATAAGGGTCATCTCCAAGAGCTGCATGACAAGGAGGTAGATCAGAAATCTTAAGCCATTGTTGAGTGTGAGGGAGCCCAAATGGAATTTGATAATTTTGATGGAGGTGGGGCTTCCATTAAAAAGCTGAAGTTTTAATGGCATGTTGAGGATTTCATAAAGGAGATCAAGCTGGCTGCTAATGAATATGCCAGAGGCCCTGCTGTCAACAAGGGCTGGGAGAACTGTAAGGGAGTCACCAAGCCAGACATTGATGATGAACAACCACACAGACTATGAGTGGAGTGCAGAGGAGTTTGGAGAACATTGGTGATGTCTTCTGAGGCATTGGAGAGGGGTGAGACATCAAAGGGGATGGGTTTGTGGGCAGGCAGGCTATCCAGCCAAGGTGGAGAGTGAGATTTGGCCAATTAATACATGGATTAGTTGTGCATAGCCAGGGGAACTCAAAGGTGAGGGGCATGGAGGCATGCAACTTTGTGACCAACAGCCAGAGCTCTTGCTGCTGTCTGTTGGCAAAAGTGATTGTCATCTCCATGTAGTGTGTGATGTTGCTGGCAGAGGTGGGGCCACCATCAAAGAGTTTTAAGAGGATGGAGATGGAAAGTCACTGAAGAAGTTGCAGAGCAAGTGCTGCCAGTGACTTGTTAATGAAGTTGTTGGTTGCACCACTATTGAGCCAGGTGTGGATGGAGTTGGCATAGGGGGAGAGGGTAATGTGGAGGAGAAGGGTGTGGGATGATTAGGATGAAACATGTGCTGAAAGGGTGTTTGGGGAGAACATCATTGTGCAGATGAATGTAGCTGAGGCAGAGAAAATGTCAATGTCTGATCCACAATTTAGGGCATCTTTAGTATCTAAACTCCTAGGTTGTTTTCCATAAAGTGGAAGTTGCAGTCTTCCCTGTTGATGGTTTATATAGCACACCCCATGACCTGGCATTTAGGGCAATTATTGATGAAATGTCCCTGCTCACCACATAAGATGCATGCACCCTCTTGCCATTGTTGCTCCTGCATCTCCATTAGTACATTGATCCAGCACCTGTTCCTGACTTGATTGACACACAGGGTTTCTTGATTATTCATGGGGTCCAGGATGTCATCTGGGTCTAGGGAACCATTGGGATTGGGGTCTGGAGGCTCTGGGGCTTTACAAAGGTTGGCAGTGTTGAGCTGGGCAGGAGAGCAGGGTCCCAAGAGTCAAGTGGCACTAGCCAGGCCTCATCCTGGGGGAAAGCAGAGTGCAAGGTTGGAGGGTGCTGTGGGAGCAGAGGTTCAGTTGCTGTTTGTTACTTCTGACTGCCAGTTGGGATTGCTAGAGGGGTTCTAGATAGTTCAAGGAGCTGTATTCTTGCTCTGGTATTCCCAATAATGTTGGTTGAATTGGGTGATGAGGGCCTTGTAACCATTGTATATTGGTTGTTTGGGGGCAAGGCAGAGGACATTCTTGATCTGTTGTGGCAGGGTGCAGTGGAGGATGAACCAGAGGGAATTGTAATTCCAGCCTGTTTCATAGGCCTCCTGTTAAACCAGACAATGAAGGTTGTGAATTGTCTGTTGTTGCAGATCTAGAGCTTGTAGAGATTTTCTTCCACCTCTACTACAGTGTCAAATCCTCTGAACTTACTAAAAAACTCTTGAGTAAAAGTGGGCAAGTTTGAGAGTACCAGGTTGTTGAGAAGAGCCCAATGGGGAAGGGTGGGTCCTCCAGGGGCTGGTGGTCTAAAGTTGCCATTGGTGTCAAAAGGTTGGCTTGGCAGGGATTGGGGGAATGGGGAGTTGAGGCAGCTCAGGGAGAAAATTGGTCTGGGTGCTCTAGGGCCTATAGATTGACATAGGGGAGCCAGGGCATTGGCATGGGGCAGCAGTGCATATCCATGGGAGGGGCACAGATCAATATGAGGGGAGTTCCAAAGCTCCATCCTGAGGGGCAGGTTCCCTGCTAGGGGTCTCTGGCTCATTGATGTAGGAGAGAGTGTGGATGGAAGCAAGGTCATTGTCAACAGGAAGGGACTGGAGGGGTCCTTGAATGCATGGTTTGGGCTTGGTGGGTTGGTTCCAGATGCAGAAAGCACTAGGAACAGAGTATGCCCAGGGGCATGCCAAAAGGCTGATGGTATGAGTGGTGGGCTGGTCAAAGAGTCCCTTTATAGGGTTGAGAGACCTTAGGATGTTAGAGGCAGTGTTCAGCTCTTACTGCTGGCAAGCAATGGGTGCTGGAGCTTTCAGGCATGCTCTAGAGGGTTCTTTAGTTTGTCCCAGAGGTTGGCATCTACCCAGGGAGTGCCCTTGATGTTTTCAGAGAGGGTGCCCTGCTGGTAGTGCTCATGGATATCAAGGAGGCAATCTGCCCATGTCTCTAGAGTCCCAGAGATGTCATGATGTCCCAGGCTGATAAGGAGAGCTTGAGTGTGTTTGGCAAATATCACAGGGGAGATGCAGGGGGAGTGGAGGATCTTGTCATGCTGCTGGACATAGGCTTTGACCCATTGCTGTCTAGGGGATGGTGGGGTTTGTACTTGGGGTACAGTGAAGAATCAAGGTTGAGGAGGGAAGTAGCCATCAGGTTCTTCTGGTGGGACCAGGGCTGCAGCAGGGACCAGGTAGGTGTAGTATGGTCTCAGAGCAAGGAAGGCTGAGTTGACTGGGGCCATAGGTGTCCATGCAGCTATAAGGATTTCAGGCAGTCCTCCTGGCAGCATTCAGGGGTAGGTCCTGTCAACAGGGTACAAGGAGGGGTGTCACCAATCCAGGGGAGGTCCCCGACTAACAGAGGGGCCATAATATACCTGGTTCTAATCCAAACCCCAGTATTGAGGAGCCAGTGCAGCATAGTGATTGGTGGGCATTGTTGGATAGAACAGGGCATGATAAGTTTTGGGTACCAGCCTACCATAGATGTTGGTTAGGTAGCCAGCAGGTGGGTATGCAGGGTTACACAAAGACATTGAGAACAGAGTCTTGATATTATGTCAGGTTCCACTAACCATGGGGGCTCAGATCCACTGGGCAAGTCCTTACTGGGCAGATGCAATGTCTACATATCTAATCCATGCTCTGGTGGACTCCAGACACAAGGAATTGATAAGACAGGGTCTGGAAAATGATCTGAGTAAGTCCAGGTAACTCCAAGAAGGTGCAGGAGGTGACACAAGCAAAGGGCAAGTGTCAGGGTGTAAGGTACAAAGTTCTGGGGGCAGCTATCAAGAAGGCAGGGATATCTGAGTCATGCAAATGAAGAGAGCAGAACTGGGGGTTGATGAAGGATCAGCTATGGGGTGATTGGACCTGGTGAATAACTCAAAGCAGGGTCCAAGCAAGTATGTGGGGTTGCAAGGAAAGGTATTGGAACATGGAGATAGAAAACAGAGGCTAGAGATGAAAAGGGATAGGTTTGAGATGAGAGAGGCACACAAGACAAAAAGGAAAATAGACAAGGCAAGGCAAGAAAGATAATGAGAATGAAACAAGGCAAAACAAGACAATATGAGCATGTGAAAAGTACAAAAACTAGATGAGATTGAGATGACAAGGAGACAAAGAGACAGAGAGACTAGAACAACAAGACAAAAATGGGGCACAAACATAAGTAATATCAAGACTACTGTAACTGATATTACTCTACACCTTAAATATTATTGGGGGGCCTCCAAGACCATGGGTATAAGGCTCAGGGATCATCAGCACTGGAGTTTGCCAGAGAAGCATCAGGGTCTGCTGTGCAGGCACTGGAGCTGGTTGGAGGTTGGAGGAGTGTTTGAGGGAGGGACTGGTGTGTGTTCCAGGCTGTTGAGATTGCCTGGGTCAAGGTCCTGGGGTCTGGAGATGGGTCATGACATACATAAGGAATGCACATATTTCATGGTATCAAGTTTTCTCAGCAGGTGGGAAAGAGGTCAGTGAAACAGAGTGAGAATCAAGACTGAAGTCAACTCTGTGTTCTGTTAGAGTGACAGTAATGTGGTCATCCTCAAGATTAAAGTGTTGAATGATTTGATCAACATATGCTTGTTGACCAAGGGTAATTGTGTGAGCATCTAAGTCTCAAGTAAGACTTACTTCAAGTAGCCAATTAATGGGGCTGAGATCAACAATCTCAAACCATTTGTCAAGCTGTTTCTTGATTAGAGATGTGGTGTTGGTAGAGTCACCAATAATGGTGAAGTCATTAGTGCAATGGCAACAACAGTGAATTTATCACCATCAACTTTATAGAATATAGTGACATCAGGTTGACAAACCAAGTAGCTAAGATCTAAAAAGTTTTGGCAAAGTTCCTCATACCAATAGTAAGTGCCTTGCTTTGTACCATAGAGTGGATGTTTGAGTCTACATGCAAGCCCAGAATTGGGTAGTTTTTCAAGCTCTGGAGAGAAGTTGCAAAAGTGTTGGTAAAATGGAGGGAATTGCATAAATATAATTTCACCCTCTTTGAGAGAGGAGTTGACATAAGTGTTTTTGACATTGGCTTGCTCAATAGTGGCACCACATGATCCTGCAATGGATAAGAGGATGCAAGGAGTAGTGGCTTTCATTTCATCATTGATGAACTTGCCACCTCTGTTGGTGCCATATATTTTGATCTATGCACCTCACTGAACCATTACCCATGCATTGTAGTCTTTTTATGCTTTGAAAGCATCTGATTTGTGAACAATGAACACAATGTGTTCTTCATAAGTGTAAAGGCCAGTGTTGGTGTATGAATAGCATGCGCTGCCAAGTGATTGAACTTGTGCTGGACCCCATAAGTTACTGACTATTTTCTCTTCATAGTGAGTGTATTTGTCTCACTTTTCTTTGAGAAGGGCTGACACTGCACTTTTGCTTTGACACAGGCTTCACAAAATTCAGGCCTGGATGTGTTGAGCTCAACACCAGTGATAATGCCCAGATGGACAGCCTCCTGTAAGTCTCAGTGATTTATATGCCCTATATGCCAATGAAGCTCACTGATTGTGATGGATTTTGTGGCAATGTTGACAGCAAGACTCCAAGATAATAGATTAATGAAGGAATTGGCACAGTATAGACTGCAGACTGTGGGAACATGACTAATAACTTGGTGCTGTAGCTTGGGGGTTCAGATAACACACATTCTATCCTCAATCAGGAGGGAACACCCAGCTTGATCAAGACAGTGATTTTCCAGCCATGCCTCCACCTTTTTCAAAGCATTGATTTTTGGTGTGTCTATTTCCATCACAATTATTGCGATGAGGTCTTGGCTAGTTGTTGGTTCACCAGAAGTGCAAGCAGATGTGGCAAGAGTGGTGAACAGAGGTTTGGATGTGGGAGCAAGAGATAGCAATGTACAGATATAACTGGCAAATGAGGCATGACACAGCTAATTTCAGCAAGACAATCCTTGATAACAATCATGTTGGCAAGTCAAGTACCCATGTCAACTTCACCATTTTTGATGTAGTGGACATTCTGAAGTTGTGCAAGGAGGTCACACTCATACATGGTGCCTTTATCACTATGAACTGATGCAAGTTTCTTACAGACAGCAGCAGCAGTAGATTCACCTTTTACTTGGTGAAACATTGGTGGATTAACTGTGCTGTAGACAATCTCACAGACCATTGCTTCCTTCTGTAACCAGTCTTACATGGTGTTCTTGTGCTCATCAACCTCCTTGTCAGATATTAGAACAATAGATTTCTCACTTCAAAACAAGGATCCATTTTGCTCAATGAGCTCAACCACTTTATGTGTGGTGCCCACTAAATGATGACAAAGCTTCTTAGATGTTATGGCATTCTGAATGCATTCCTAATAGGTCAGCCAGTTAGAGCCATCTGCTATGAGCTTAGGAATGGTGAGTCTTGATGATGAGATGTTTTAGGTATCTTTGGGGCCCATAACCTGTTACACAGGACCAGTTTCAGAGAGCAGGGACTAAGTAAAATAATATAAACCTCAGTGACAGTAGGAACACTGAATATTTTATAATATACCTAAGTGAAATAATATAGCTAAGGTATGTTAGTAATAGAAAGTATCAAATGTTGAGAACTACTAACACCTCAGTAATGGTAGGAACACTGAGGTGTTGAACTGAATTAAGGAACAAAAAACAAACAGAAATGGTAAGTAATAATAAGTCCTGTGTGGGTCACTTATATCCTTAACAGAAGCATGTTGGAGAAGTTCATTGACCACAGGACACAAACTAACAAAGGAAAAACAATCCTTAGACATGATGCAGGAAAAGACAAGCAGGCATTGTGTTGTATGTAAAAATTTGAATCAATGTCTACCATTGGTTAACAGGATGAGTAAGCATTTATCCAGACAAACTTAGTTGACCTCAAGAAAGATAAACATGCAGGTAGCAGTAAACAATGTTCAACATTATAAACACCCTTCTCCAGACTCCATATAGATTGTATGCAGATTGACATGCTCCAGGTAAATTTCATTCCTAAAAAAAAAAGTTAGCTAAGAGAAGCCAATAACTGTATGTAAAAATTTGAGTTCCAGTGGGGCATTTATTTCAGCACCAAGTACATGGGTGTTGTATGTAAGGTGCCATGCTGCTTATATAATTGGACTTACATTCTTCACCAGGAAAACATGACATGCATGGCACAATACCAATATAGCCCAATGCAAATATAGCCTTCTGGCAAGTTATCATGCCAATATCACTGTTAGCAAATTGCACACTTCTACATAGGTGTCTCTGTGACTTCCAAATTCATGGTAAATCACCTTGCAAATAGGCTAGTCATCATTATCATTGAAATCCAAGGTTGACTTATGGAAAGATACAGTGGAACATAGCATGCTATATAAGGGTTATGGGTCAGTAAGCGTTCAAAAGATATAAGTTACTAATATACATACAAAATTGCTGTATGCAGCATTGTATGGGGTGCATAATAACATCTGTTTATGGTTAATTAGATCTTGGACACATCATGGTTCACAATGGCTCATACACCATACAAGCAGATGCCAACAATTTATGTAAACTGCTGTAAAATGGCAAACCTAAGTGGCCTTACTCCATTGTTATGTTCCATGCATATCCTTCCAGCAGCTCCAGTGAGCCCCCAAGTGCAGATCCCCTGTCCTGCACTCCCAGACACATATGATGGTGACCACTCTGGCAGAGAATGCTTCCTCCAGTCCTGTATCACCTAGAATCACCTCAGCAGAGACACCTTTGACTCAGACATGCTCAAGATAGCTTGAATACTGTCATACATGAAGACCAGGCATGCCTCCACTTATGCACTATGGATGTTTCAATGCCCCAAGAGGTGTCAGAAGCTTTGCAGATTGGGCTGCCTTTGAAAAGGACTTCTGGGCAGAGTTCTTCCCAATTGACTCCACCAAAACTGCTGCCTTAGTACTACACAACCAGGAGGAGTATGGGCAAGAGAAATGGATGCTGGACAAGTATATCAATTCCTTCCAGGCATTAGTCAAGCAAGTGGCCTACCCTGACAATCTCCAATTGTGCCTCATGTTCCAGGATGGCCTGCACCTTGCACTACTAGAACACATCAACAACCTTGCTGAGGGCCATCTGGATGACAAGCAGATTGCTTCCTGATATAAGGTGGCCTGGAATCAGTGGCAGCTCATGGAGGTTTGATGGGAGCTATGCCACACACACCCAACTCATTGCCCTGCTCCCACTGCCACTCTCTGGTACCCTGCTCCTGTACTCCCAGCACCTGCCCTGGCTCTGGCCACCCCTGCACCATGACCTTGGCCATTGGGCTTACCTGCACTGCAACTCCTGCCACTGGGCATTCCCATGGATGTCAATGCCACCTGACAGCACTGCCCCACACTGCTACTATGCCAGAGATGACAAAAACCAGGGCACTTTGCATGACACTGCCCATTGGGTCTCAAGGTACATTACCTCTCCACAACCAAGCAGGAGGGGCTCCTTCTACAACTGTTGGCTGTGAAGGACACTGCTGAAGATTCCTCACCAGACAAGCCAGCACTGGAGTTGACCCTGAAGGAGAGCAGCACTTGCACCCTCCTCCTGGGCCTGGAGGAGGATTTTTAGTTGAGTGACAGATGAGATGTATGCCTCTGTTGCCAGGTACTAACTGGTTTGCATGTCTGTCAGTAGAAACTGATATTGCCTTTTCTGATATTGATGACCCTAAGACAGAAGAACCTGAGTCTTCCCTTCCAGACATACAAACACCAACTCTGGACCCCAAGCTGAGCTCCCCAATGCCAATTAGGCTCTGTCCATGCTGCCCTGCCTGGGAATGCCAACTGGCCTGGTGGTACACAGTGGCTGCAAACCCTTCAGCAAACTCCTTGCACCTTGACATGGGGATCAAGACCACAGACACTCAACAAACTCACAGAGTCACTGCCTGCCTGGACAGTGGAGTGATGGGGCTGTTCCTGGACTTAGAGTTTGTGAAGTGCCACAGCTTGACCACACAGCTACTTTCCAAGCCCATTCTGGTGTTCAATATTGATGGAATGCCCAACAAAGCAGGTGCCATCAGCTCTGTGGTAGACCTTGTCCTCCACTACCAGAGCCATGCTGAGCACAGTCTTTGCCATCACCAGCCTAGGCAAGCAGGACATGATCCTTGGTTTCACCTGGCTCCAGGAGCACAACCCCAAAGTAGATTGGGCCCAGGGCAAGGTAACCATGAGCCAGTGCCCCCAGAGGTGTTCCACCTGTGCCACATAGGTCAAGAAACAATGCTGGGCTGAGGTTCAAGAGTGCATGGCCATTTGGGCTTGCTGTGCTGGCCACCTCCCCTTTGCCAATCTAGACCTTCTGGACCCCCCACCTCTGGCATTCCCCTATAGAGAGGCAAGGTTTGAGAGTGTGTGGCCATTTAGGCTTGCCACACTGGCCACCTCCCCTTCACCAATCTAGACCTTCTAGACCCCCTGCCCCTGGCATTCCCCTATAGAGAGGCCCTCTATGAGGACAACCAGAGTAGCAGCAAGGCTGCAGAGGAGGAACTAGGAGGGGGGCTCCATGGCTGGTGTGACCCAGAGTTCCTGGACAAGGCCATGGAAGTTGGAGACCAGATATACACTACCACCCTATGCTCCTTGCCCTCTGCTGCAGAGATCTGGGCTAGCCAGACCACCTCCCAGTGGCTGGCTCAGGCATTTGCTGTGAACTCCACACCCTGGGCATTCTGGGACATCATACCTCCATATCTCCATGCATTCAATGATGTATTCTTAAAGGCCTCCTTTGACTTGCTCCTAGAGCACAAGTAGTGGGACCACACCATCAAATTAATGCCAGACTCCAAGCCTGCAAGCTGTAAGGTCTATGTGCTAGTGCCAAAGGAGCAGGACAAGCTCAATGCCTTCCTGCAGGAAAACCTAGACTCTGATTATATCTGCCCCTCCAAATTCCCAATGGCTTCTCTGGTCTTCTTCATCAAAAAGAAGGATGACTCCCTCTGACTGGTCCAGGACTACTGGGGTTCTTAATGCCATGATTGTGAAGAACCACTACCCCCTCCCCCTCATCTCCAAGCTCATCAACAATCTCTGGGGCATGCAGTACTTCACTAAACTGGACATCCTGTGGGGCTACAACAATGTGCACATTTAGGAGGGAGATGAATGGAAGGCTGCCTTCTGGACCAACTGGGAATTGTTCAAACCTCTCATCATGTTCCTTGAACTCACCAACAGCCCAGCCACCTTCTAGATGATGATGAACAACATCTTCCAGAACCTCATCACCAAAGGCATAGTATGTTTATACCTCAACAACATCCTCATCTACACCAAAACATTGGAAGAGCACTGCTGGATCACATGCATTGTCCTGGAGCATCTCTGCCTTCATCAGCTCTATCTCAAATCAGAGAAGTGTGAGTTTGAGCAAACCTGGATTGAATATCTTGGGTTGATCATCTTGCATGGAGCCGTGGAGATGGACCCAGTGAAGGTAGCAGGTGTTGCAGAGTGGCTAGAGCCCAAGAACAAGAAGGAAGTGCAGGCCTTCCTAGGCTTCACTAACTTCTACCAGAGGTTCATGCAGGATTCCTCCCATCATGCCCAACTGCTGTTTGACCTCACTACAAAGGATGCCACCTGGAGCTGGGGCCCCCCAGAGCAGATGGCTTTCAACAATCTCAAGCATGCCATCACCTCCAGACATGTCCTCCTTCTCCTGGATGACAACTCTCCCTTCTGGGTGGAAGCCAACAGCTTGGACTTTGCCACTGGAGCTGTTCTGTCACAACAATCCTGGGAGGACAGGAAATGGCATCTGGTGGCCTTCTACTCCAAGAGCCTGAATGTGGTGGAGCACAATTATGAGATCCATGACAAGAGGATGTTGGCCATCATCTGGTCCTTCAAGGAGTGGCAGCATTTCCTGGAGGGGGCACAGCATAAGTTCAAAGTGTGGACAGATCACAAGAACCTTGAGTACTTCCAGACAGCCAAGAAGCTCTATTGCTGGCAGGCCTGGTGGTCTCTCTACCTAGCCAATTTTGACTTCTCACTGCACCACAAGCCAGGCCAGAATATGGGAAAGCCAGACACCCTGTCCCAGAGAGTAGACCACAGCACCAGGGGAGATGACAACAGTAACATCATGCTCCTCCAGCCTGAGTCTGCAGGAGGAACTGGTTGCTCAGGCAGCCAGGGCACTCAAATCTGGATGTACCACCAGAGCCAAGTCCATTCATGCAGACAAATGGGCCCTTTATAACAGACTCCTGACCTTCTGGGACTGCATCAATGTCCCAGAGCTCTGCTGGAGGATTGTAGAGCAGCACCACAACTCCCAGATTATGGGGCACCCTGGCCAATGGAAAACATTGGAGCTAGTGTTCCAGAACTACTAGTGGCCCTGTCAGGGGACTACCCTTTGCTGACCTCCACCCCTGCCCAACACTGACTCTCCTTGCCTGTTTCCACTTCCCCAAGGCTCATTTGACAACTCCAGGGCATTTTACAGGTCTCCAGGGATCTCTGGAGACCCCCAGAACTTTCTATGATCCATCATTGCACACTTTGGCTAACCCTGATCACCTACACAGTTGTTCCCCATGCTTCTGCTGCCCCCTGATGTACTGCACCAAGCAGAGGAGATCCTTAGACTTGTTCTCTTTGGATTCCCCTCTGCTAGGTGATTAGTCTACTATTTGTATTATCTATTACATATCTAATACACTTTGGATTCTCCTCTGCTGGCTGCATGATTTAGCTGTCACTCCTGGAGGTTGCCCTTACAGCAGGACAAGTCTCTTATTCTGGCCTGGAAGCCCCTCATGGCCTGCACAGAATCTCCAAGCTGCTATCTGTCACTTCTCCACCAGGCTTAAGCACCCATGGAATTCTATGCCTCAGCCAGCCAATCCAGACACCCCCCCAAAGGCCCCAGCCCCACAGGATAAGGCCTGGACCTGCCTGCTACACCTAGAGAACCAGGTGCAATTAACCCAATCTTTTCTCACACACCACACAACCAAACTCTCCACCCTCTGCCAAACCACCAAACTCATCTCCCAGTCCCTCCAGGCACTACTAGAGTGCCTAACTCCTACCTCCATGCCACTCCTGGCTGTGGAAACACCCCCAGTGGCTCCTGTCACCTTTCTGGTGGCTCCTATCACCTTTCTGGTGGCTCCAGTAGCCCCCCAAGCACACATTCCCTGCCCTATGCTCCCAGATGCCTACAATGGCAACTGCTCTGGCAGAGAGCATTTCCTCCAGTTCTGCCTCATCTACATCCATCTCAGTAGGGACACTTCCAATTCTGATGTGCTGAAAATAGCCTGGGTCCTGTCATACATGAAGATGGGGTGTGCCTCCACCTATGCACTATGGGTGTATCAATGTCCCAGAGGTGTTGGGAGTTTTGCAAATTGGGCAGCCTTTGAAAATGACTTCTGGGCAGAGTTCTTTCTGATCAACCCTGCCAAAGCTGTGGCCTTAGCACTACACAACTGGGAGCAGTATGGGCAAGGAAAACAGATGCTGGACAAGTATATCAACTCCTTTCAGGCACTAGTCAAGCAAGCAGCCTACCCCAACAGCCTTCAACTGTGCCTCACATTCTAGGATGGCTTGCATCCTACACTACTGGAAAGCATTGACAACCTTGCCAAGGGCCACCCAGATGATGAGCAGATTGCCTCCTGGTATAAAAATGGCCTGGAATCAGTTGCAGCTCATGGAGATTTGATGGGAGCTACATCACATGCAACCAACTCACTGCCCTGCCCCCATCTCCACTTTCTGGTATGCTGCCCCTGCTCCCCTGGCACCTGCCTCTGCTCCAGCCAGCTCCACCCCATGACCCTTACTGCTGGGCATCCCCATGAATGTCGAGGCTACCTGACAGTGCTGTGCCATGCCACTGCTGCACTGGAGATGCTAGAAACCCAGGCATTTCATGCAGCACTGCCTGTTGGGTCTCAAGGTATGTTACCTTTCCACAGCAGAGGAGGAGCTTCTCCTGCAGCTGTTGGCCACAAAGGACATGGCTGGAGACCCTTCACCAGATGAGCTGGCACCAGAGTTGACCCCAGAGGATAGTGGTGCTTGCATCCCCCTCCCAGGTCTGAAGGAGGATTTTTAATCAAGCAGCAGATAAGATGTATGCCCCCATTGCCAAGTACCAACTGGTTCACATGTCTGTCAATAGAAAATGAAATTGCTTCCATCAATATTAATGACCCTAAGACAACAGAACCTCAGTACTCCCTTCCAGACATACAAACACCAACTCTGGACTCCAAGTTGGGCCCACCAATGCTAGGCAGACCTTGTTCAGGCCACCCTGCATGGGAATGCTGACTGCCCTGGTGGTACATGGTAGCTGCAAACCCCTCAGCAAATTTCCTGTGCCTCAACATGGAAAATGAGACCATGGACACCCAGCAGGCCCATGGAGTCACTGCCCTCCTAGACAGTGGCACCATGGGGTTATTCCTTGACTCAGAGTTTGTCTGGTGCCACTACCTGACCACACAGCTGCTGTCCCAGCCCATTCTGGTGTTCAACATTGATGGAACACTCAACAAGGCCAGGGCCATCAACTCTGTGGTTGACCTCATCCTCCACTACTAGAATCATGCAGAGCAGGCTGTGTTTGCTGTCACTAGCCTAGGTAAGCAGGACATGATCCTCAGATTCATCTGGCTTTGAGAACACAACCTCAAAGTGGACTGGGCCCAGGGTGAGGTGACCATGAGCCAATATCCCTGGAGGTGTGCCACATGTGCCACTGAGGTTAGGGAACAGTGCCAGGCTGCAGTTTGAGAGTGCATAGCCATTCAGGCTTGCTGTGCAAGCCATCTCCCCTTTGCAGATCTGAATCTTCTGGACCCTCCACCCTTGGTGTTCCTTCATAGAGGGGCCCTCCACAAGGATGACCAGAGTGGTGGTGGGGCCCTGGAGGAGGATCTGTTAGGGGAGTTTTGCAGCTCACACAACCTGGAGTCCCCAGACAAAGCAGTGGAGACTGGAGATTGGATATACACCATTACCCTACACTCCCTGCCCTCTATCATGGAGATCCAGGCCAGCCAGACCACTTCTCAGTGGCTGGCCCAGGCCTTTGCAGCCAACTCTGCACCCTGGGAGCTCTGGGACATCATACCTCCATATCTCCATGCATTCAAGGATGTGTTCTCCAAGGCCACATTTGACTTGCTTCTGGAGCACAAACAGTGGGACCATGCCATCAAATTAATGCCAGACTCTAAGCCTGCTAGCTGCAAGATCTACCCGGTGATGCCAAAGAAGCAGGACAAACTTGATGCCTTCCTACAGGAGAACTTAGCCTCTGGCTGCATCCACCCCTCCAAATCCACCATGACCTCTCTAGTCTTCTTCATCAAGAAGAAAGATGGCTCCCTCCAACTGGTCCAGGACTACTGAGTGCTTAACACCATGATGGTGAAGAACCACTACCCCCTCCTGCTCATCTCAGAGCTCATCAACAATCTCTGGGGAGCACAGTACTTCACCAAATTGGACATTCAGTGGGGCTACAGCAATGTACAGATCCAGGAGGGAGACAAGTGGAAGGCTGCCTTCTGGACCAACTGGGAATTGTTCAAACCTCTCATCATGTTCTTTGGACTCACCAACAGCCCTGTCACCTTCCAGATGATGATGAATGACATCTTCCAGGACCTGATAGCAGAAGGAATAGTGTGCATATACCTTGACAACATCCTCATTTACACTAAAATATTAGAGGAGCACTGCTGGGTTACATGCATTGTCTTGGAATGCCTCCACCTTCACCAACTTTATCTCAAACCAGAGAAGTGTGAGTTTGAACAAACCTGGATTGAGTATCTCAGGTTGATCATCTTGCACAGAGCTGCAGAGATGGACCCAGTGAAGGTGGCAGGTGTGGCAGAGTGGCCAGAGCCCAAGAACAAGATAGAAGTGCAGGCCTTCTTGGGGTTTGCCAACTTCTACCAGAGGTTCATCCAGGATTTCTCCCACCATGCCTGACTGTTATTTGACCTCACCACTAAGGATGCTGCCTGAAGATGGCAGTCCCCAAAGCAGATGGCTTTCAACAATCTCAAGCATGCTGTTACCTCTGGACCTGTCCTCCTCTTTCTGGACAATGACTCCCCCTTTCAGGTGGAAGCCAACAGCTCCAACTTTGCCACCAGAGCTTGTAAGGGAACTGGTCTCTGGACTGTCTCACCCTTGCCTAGCTTAGTCCAATAGGATTGGCACCTCTATTTAGCCAACCTTCAGACCACCTGGCCCCTTCTTACTCCCTCACCATCTTGGCTCCCAGGCCTAATGGGTATGCTGTGCTTAGTATATGGTGTATTCTTGTTAATCATTGATCCTTTTACTACTAGGCCTGATTAGTCAGTAGTTTGTAGTCATCAGCCTCTGCTTAGTCAATAGGTTGTAGTCAGCAGCCTCTGGCTTAGTGGTCATAGGTACTTAGTCATCAAGTAGCTTTGTAGTATAAAGGCAGACCTGGGGATAGAATATCTCCAGTTCAAACAATAGCATCACTTCTAGGTTTCTTCATTAGTGTGACTATAAGCTCAGCCAGTGTGGCCCCTTGCCTTCTGCCTTGCCCTCCACCTTTGCCTCTTGTTGGACGCCTGCCTCTTACTCACTGGCCCTTGGCTGGCTCACTTGCCGCCCACCTCTTGATGTGAGCATCAGGTTGTGAGTGGTGGGCTTGGTTAGGACTATTTACAGCTGATGTTCCCTTACAGGTTGTCTGGACTCCTATGCAGCACCCCTCTCTAGCCCACTGCACCAACCCTACTCCCTACTTGCCCTTGCCAGGCATAACCCCACCTACTGCCCTGACATGCCACCCTACATGCTCCACACCCCTGCCCTCAGATTGGGCTGCTTGCCCCTCGCCTGCTGCCTGCTTAAGTGCTTGCTGTCACTTGTTGCTCACTGCCTCCTTGGTCTCCAGGGCCATGTTGGCCTTCACCCTAGCACCAGACAACCACTCATGCCCTTGGCCCCCCACTCCCAGCACATCCCCACCTACTATCAACTCCATCGCTTGTCATACAGCCTGCCCCTTGCCTGCTGCCTGCTTAAGTGCTTGCTACTTGCTTGTCACTTGCTGTTGCCTGTGGTTACCTCTTCACTGGCCAGCTATCAGTCAAACCTCCTACTGCTGCCACCTCTACACTATGTGTATGGCACTCCACAACTACAAACTGGCTTAAACCACCACACTCCCTACTATTGAGCCCTGGCTGCTCCCTCAGCCCTCTCTACTCCACTCAGGCTGCTCTTTGTGCCCTTGAGTGATGCTCCCTACCCTCTGAAAGTTGTGTCCATTGGGTTGACAGACCTTGAGGGGGGGGCAATGTAAGGAGACTGGTCTCTAGACCATTCCACCCTTGCCTAGCTTAGTCCAACAGGATTGGCACCTCTATCTAGCCAACCTTCAGACTGCCTGGCCCCTTCTTACTCCCTCACCATCTTGGCTCCCAGGCCTAATGGGTATGCTGTGCTTAGCACATGGTGTATTCTTGTCAATCATTGATCCTTTTACTACCAGGCCTGATTAGTCAGTAGTTCATAGTCATCAATAGCATTGCTTCCAGGTTTCTTCACTAGTGTGACTGTGAGCTTGGCCAGTGCAGCCCCTTGCTTTCTGCCTCACCCTCCACCTTTGCCTCTTGTTGGATGCCTGCCTCTTGCTTGCTGGCCCTTGGCTAGCTCATTTGCTGCCCACCTCTTGACATGAGCATGAGGTCATGAGTGGTGGGCTTGATTAGGACTATCCACAGCTGACATCCCCTTACAGAGCTGTTCCATTGCAACAATCCCAGGAAGATGGAAAGTGGCATCCAGTGGGTCAAATGCAACTACAAAATCCATGACAAGGAGATGCTGGCCATCATCTGGTCCTTCAAGGAATGGCAGCATTTCCTGGAGGGTGCATGGCATAAGTTCAAAGTCTGGACAGTTCACAAGAACCTCAAGTATTTCCAGATGGCCAAGCTTAATCACTGACAGGGCTGGTAGTCCCTCTATTTAGCCAACCTTGACTTCTTGCTGCACCACAAGCCAGGCTGGAGCATGGGGAAGCCAGATGCCCTGTCCCAGAGAGCAGACCATGGTACTGGGGAAGATTACAACAGTAACATTGTGCTCCTCCAGCCCAAGTTGTTTACAATCTAAGCCATGGAAGGCCTAGCCATTGAGGGGCCAGAGGTGGAAATCCTCCAGGACATCCAGCAGGGCAATCTGAATGGTCTGCAGGAGGAACTTGTTGCTCAGGCAGCCTGGATGCTCAAGTCCAGACACACCACTGGGGTCAAGTCAGTCTATGCAGATGAATGGGCCCTCTGCAACAGACTCCTGACCTTCTGGGATTGTATCTACATGCCCAACAATCCAGAGTTCTGCCAGAAAATCATGGAGCAACACCACAACTCCCAGATTGCAGGACACCCTGGCCAGTGGAAAACACTAGAGCTGGTGTCCAGGAATTACTAGTGGCCCCATATGTCCCAGTATATTGGATCCTACACTAGTACATGTGATCTCTGTCTCCAGACCAAGCCCCAATGCTGCCTTCTCTCTAGCCAGCTGCACCTCCTGCCTATCCCTATGGAGCAATGGAGTGTCACCTCAGTAGACTTCATGGTAGAACTCCCCAATGTCCATGGCTACAATGCCATTATGGTAGTGGTGGACCTCTATGGAAAGCAAGCACATTTCATCCTCACTCACACCACTTGCTCTGCCATGGTCACTGCCAATCTGTACTCAAGGAATGTCTGGAAGTTGCATGGCCTCTCCAATGCCTATGTATCCAACTGGGGCCCACAATTTGTGGTGGACTTCACTCAGGAGCTCTACCAACTACTCAACATGAAGCTGCACACCTCCACTTCCTACCACCTGTAGTCCAATGGCCAGACTGAGCACATGAACCAGGAGCTCAAACAATACCTCCACCTCTTCTGCAACAATTGCCAGGACAACTGGGATGGGCTCCTCCCTGACACTGAGTTCCAGTACAACAACCACATTCATGCAGCCACTCAAGTTTCATCCTTCTTTCTGGACACCAGACACCACCCATGCATGGGCTTCAAACCATGGGCCCAACCTTTGGAGAATGAAGCCATGAATGAGTTCATAGATTGGATGAAGATTGCACAGGAGGAAGCCCAGGCAGCTCTGGCAAAGGCAAAGGACAACATGGCACAATATCATGACTGCAGGGAGACCCCAGTGCCCAAGTACCAGCCCAGAGATTGAGTTTACCTGGATGCCTCCAATATTATGACTACCTGACCATTGAAAAAGCTCTTGCACTGACTACTGGGACCCTTCACAGTAGAATGGCAGGTAGGGCCCCTAGCTTATCAACTCCAGCTTCCTGTCAGAATGCACCAG